>CM052705.1:334037-381626 GCA_028551405.1 Uromys caudimaculatus
GCACACAGGACAGGTGTCATCAGTGTGTGCACATTGGCAGGCTCCTTCCTATTATTTCCTTTTTTTACTCACTGTTGCAGATTGAACCCAAGGGTTTGTGGTTGTTTAGGTTTGTTCCATGGAGTCACATGCTAGCCCTGCCTTCCCTGTCTCACGTTGTCACACAGCCTGTCTGCTACTTTTTACTACTGCCATAGTTATGGTTCACAGTACTTCTGGCTCAAACTAGCTCATGACTTAACTATTAGTACTCAACAACCCACTGAAGAGGTTGACTTTAAAACCCCACATCCACATGGATGCTGAATCTTCGTCAGCTGTCTGGAAAATGACGTATAATAATTAGACTGAGGCTAAAGTCCGACAGACAAGCTTCAAAATCATCTAGTACTGCATGCAGCAGATTCTCAGTAATTGTGTTGTGGATAACCCTGTGTCTTTTTGTATTCTAATTACACCCTCCCGTGAGGGGCTTCAGACAAGGAGTGAGTTACACCTGTGACTTCTTGTGAACCAATCCCCTAATAAATAAAAGAGCCAATCACTGGGCACATGGGGGGGACTTCAAGGTCGGAGAGAGGAAGAGAGGAGCGGGAGAGAGAGGGGGAGGGGTCCTTTTGGAACAGGGACAGCATGTAGGTAAGATGTAGCTACTAGAGTCTCCTGGTATGGCGGATCTGCAAGGAATCAGATTTTGATAAGGCTTAGGTTTTAGTTGTTGCACCTAGAGATTGAGTTACTATTGTTTCTGAGCTAAGTTTGTGTGTGTTTTCCTTCACGCGGCGGCTCGTCTGGGTTCCAGAGAGGTACAGCGGCAATGTGTGGGTTTGCTTGATGTGCACCACAGAGGCCATGAGGGTATTGAAGCTTGGGGCTGGCAAGTTAGCCACCCGCCAGTGGGAACCTAGTAAGCTGGGTGGAGAGATCGTGGAGCTTCAGAGTTCCACGAGATAAAAGCAGGTCGGCCATTGCCTGCCAGTGCATGGCTGGCCAGCCCACTGGGGCTGAGAGAACCAGGGCATAGCACGGGAACATGCTGTATATTTCCTTCTTTTAAAATATTTTCCACAACAATTATGTGTTATGTTAATTTTAGAATGTAAACGTGCCATAGGTGCTCACAAGCCTGGGAGACAGCTCTAGAGTTTACTTTACCCCCACCCACCCACTTTATGACTGAGACACCAAACCTCCCCTATGGGGGCAGGGAGAGGGTGGGGGGTACTGTCCCACCAATCCTATCCTCCTGTTCCTTCGCATCTCAGTGACTTTTGTTTCTCTGGTAGCTTCTCTTATAATACTGATGCCAGCGACTCCTTTCCAGAACAGGGCCCTGTCTGTCTCCATATCCTCTGGGGATGGAGGGAGGGACTGAGGGAGGGAGGGAAGAAGGGAGGGAGGGAGAGAGATGGAGGGAGGGAGGAAGAGAGAGAGAGAGAGAGAGAGAGAGAGAGAGAGAGAGAGAGAGAGAGAAGCTAGAGTTCAGAGCCTTTATAGCCTTTCTTAGCTGGCTCACCCAGCAGTCTTCACACCAGCGTTGAGTGTCTGGCTTTTCTGGTGACAGCAGTTGTGCCTCATAAAGCACAGCTTTCCCACCTCTGCTTTCGAAGTGTCCTTTCCCTCCTTTCACAAATACTTTCTGAAGTAACCATGGTGACATAGGTCTGTAATCACGGCAGTTTCGGAGACTATGTAGTAAGAGGGTCATGAGCTCAAGGTCACTGTGAATTCAAATCCAGCTGTATAGTGAAATCCTGTCTTAAAAAAAACAAAACAAGCAGGGCAGTGGTGGCACACGCCTTTAATCCCAGAGGCAGAGGCAGACGGATTTCTGAGTTCGAGGCCAGCCTGGTCTACAGAGTGAGTTCCAGGACAGCCAGGGCTATACAGAGAAACCCTGTCTCAAAAACAAAACAAAACAAAACAAAACAAAACAAAACAATAAAACCAAACCCCCCCCCCAAAACCAAAAAAACAACAAAACAAAACAAAACCAAAAAAACCCAAACACCCAAAGACGGGAGCTATAACTTTACTGCAGAGACTGCACCCAGAGTTCTCGGTTCAGTTTCCAGTGCTAAAAACATACTGCTTTGTGCTGTAAAGAGACATCACAATTAAAGAAAAGTGTGTGAAAGATAATGTTATAGACAGACACGCTAATCTCCATGAGGGGAAGAAACAGGTTTGTACCAGCATCCCACGAGCCTCCAGTGTACCCCACCCCAAACAACAGTCTGCCTCTTACAAATAACCCCTGGATTTTTGATAAGCATGCTATTGCTTTCTAATAGCTTCATAAAATTGAGGGAAATATTTTTATTCCATTTTTTAAAAAATTATTATTGAAATTCAATTTTATAAATACTTTGAATGTTTAGAGGGTCATGTGACTTTTCTGGTTTAAAATCTATTACTGTGATGAAGTGTCCTTGCATTTCTAATGTAAGATAAACCTAGTTGTATTCATTTCTTATGGTTGATATAATAAATTAACAAAACAACATACATTTATTATCGTTAGAATTCAAAAGCCCAAAGTGAATATTATGGACTTGATCAGCAGAGACACATTCCTTTTAATGTTATTTTTATTTATTTTTAGTGTGTGTGTTCCTGCATGTGAATCAGGTACTGAGGAAACCAGAGTGTTGAATCCCCCTGGAACAGGGGTCGCAGGCACTTGTGAACTGCTCCACTTGGGTGTTGAGGACTGAACTTGAGCCCTCTGGTGTAGGCCACTCTTCACTGCTGAGGCATCTCATCTGCCTCCTCTGAAGACTTCATAACTGTAAACGTGTCTTGGTCAGATCCACCCTAATCCCCCCGCCCCCCTCCTTGTTTTCTCTTTCTTTTATTTGTGAGATTATAATATAATTACATCATTTCTCTCTTCCCTTTCCTCCCTCAAAATCCTCTCAAATACCCCTTCTTGCTCTCTTTCAAATTTATGGCTTAAAAAAAGTTACACACATACACACACACACACACACACACACACACACACACCACTCCTAAATATAACCTGCTCAGTCTGAATAATGTTACTCATATGTGTGTTAGGCTGACTGTCTGGTATTGGATAACTAGTTAGTGTGCTTGTCTCTGGAGTCTCCCAATCTCAGCATCCTTGGTTGTCTGCTGGGTTTTCTGTAGGGTTGAGACCATGTGGTCTTTCTCCTGTTCACATTAGCTCATCTGTTGTTGTTCTTGTTCAGCTCCTCATTAGGCATCATGTTGGGAAGACTTTATTGGTGTACTTCTGACTTCACTAGGAGACACAGTCTCACAGCAAGCTCCCTGATCCTCTGGATCTTATAATCTTTCCACTTGCCTTTTCCACAGTGTTCACTGAGCCTTAGATGTGGGAGTGTTTTGTGGAGTTATCTACTGGGACGGTGCTCCACAACTCTGCATTTTGATGTGTTGTGGTTTTCTGTAATGGTCTCTGTCTGCTACAAAGAGGTTTGCTTAACCTTACCTGTGAGTATAAGGACAAATGTTTAGAATGTAGTTAGATATTGTGCTGGTTTAGAAAAGAAATAGTGATTGTAGGTTCTCTTCCAATATCCATGACTTCACTAGCTTTGAGAAGTTGGCTAGGCTTCCATTATCAGGCACAGTTTACCTCTTGTTAAACAGGTCTTACGGCCAATTAGAGAATTGTTGGTTACTGCCAAGTTATGTGTGCCACTACTACACTCTTAGGGTTATGGCGCCATGCTGGTCATTGTGGTTCATAAGTGCCATAGCTAGGAAGCGCTGTTACTTCCCTCCTTTGGAAGCTTGCATGGTGCCTTCTGAGACGGTGAAAACCAGTCCTCAGGAGACAGCATTCAGGTCAGCTCCAGCTCATAGAACTCTGGGTCATGTGTCTGAAATACATGGTGTCTTCAGCAATATGGACTTACCTGCTCCCTGTGGGGGTGACATAGAGCCATAGCAATAGGATGTATAGTTTAGAAGTCTCTTGGACAAGCCTGGACAAGCCATCAAAAGACAATTTCTCATGCCTGGAGGGAGCATTGTCAGCCCAGATAAGAAATTTAAACTACACTACACACACACACACACACACACGCACACGCACACGTGCTCACACACACATGCACATACACACACGTGCACACACACGCACACGTGCACACACACGCACACACACACGTGTAATATAACTATAGTTTAAGTGAAAATTCTGTGTGTAGACACAGAATTATGTGCATTTTAGGAATTTTTTTTAAGTGGTATGATTCCCCATTTTTTCAGACATCCTTACTATTATTTTCCTCTCCATCTTCTGTATTCTCCCCCACAAAGAGCTCCTCTCCACCTTTCCATTTCCCCAATCGGATCTTTATTTCTCTTTTTATTTCTGGAATTCATTGAATCCAGTTAGTGCTCTGTTAGATGTTAACTGATCTTGTTGGCTGGATCTTGTGCAGGTCACTAGCTACTGTGAGGTCATGTGGGCAACGGCCATGCCATGTTTGCAAGAGGACATTTCACAGAGCCCTCTCCATCCTCTGGCTTACATTCCAACCACCCCTTCTTCCAAGATGTTCCCTGAGCAGATGTTCCCTGAGCAGATGTTCCCTGAGCAGATGTTCGCTGAGCAGATGTTCGCTGAGCAGATGTTCGCTGAGCAGATGTTCCCTGAGCAGATGTTCCCTGAGCAGATGTTCCCTGAGCAGATGTTTGCTGAGAGGTGTCCCTGAGCAGATGTTCCCTGAGCAGATGTTCCCTGAGCAGATGTTCCCTGAGCAGATGTCCCTGAGCAGATGTTCCCTGAGCAGATGTTCCCTGAGCAGATGTCCCCTGAGCAGATGTTCCCTGGGCAGATGTCCCCTGAGCAGATGTTCCCTGAGCAAATGTTCGCTGGGCAGATGTTCGCTGAGCAGATGTTCCCTGAGCAGATGTTCGCTGAGCAGATGTTCCCTGAGTACATGTTCCCTGAGCAGATGTTCCCTGAGCAGATGTCCCTGGACAGATGTTCCCTGAGAGGTGTCCCATTCAGGGCTGAGCACCCCATAATTATGAGTCTGCTTGGTCCTTAGGATTCTTGTCTCACTTGAGCTGCCATCCGAGAGCACAATCCGTACCTAGGCCTTCCTCTTTCCTCTCTCATTACCTCTCATTTTTCTCAGAACCAAGCTAGCCTGTGTGTCCAGTATCAGAGGCTACCCTTCTCCTTAGAACACAGAAGACAGAACCAGGTACCTTTCTTTTCTTTTCTTTTCTTTTCTTTTTTTTTTTTTTCTTTTTTCCCCGAGACAAAGTTTCTCTGTGTAGCCCTGGCTGTCCTGGAACTCACTCTGTAGACTAGGCTGGCCTCGAACTCAGAAATCCACCTGCCTCTGCCTCCCAAGTGCTGGGATTAAAGGCAAGCACCACCACTGCCCAGCAGAACCAGGTAGCTTTAAGGAGTTTTTCCAAAGAAAATTTTCCTACAAAACATCCTCCATAGCTGGGCAGTGGGCAGAGGCAGGTGGATTTCTGAGTTCGAGGCCAGCTTGGTCTACAGAGTGAGTTCCAGGACAGCCAGGGCTACACAGAGAAACTCTGTCTCAAAAAAAAAAAAAAAAAAAAAAACCAACAACAAAACAAACAAACAAAAAAACCAAAACAAAAAACAAAGAACAAAAAAACAAACAAAAAATCCTCCATGACCTCCCCTCAATGACTTGTTATTTCTTCTCTCTAATGAGAGACTCCCTGAGAGGAGGACCAAAGGAAGGATGGCAGATTTGGAAACCTGTTGGAAAATCTGCATCTTTGTCATCTGCTTTATCCCTTCCTGTGATACTTCCAGCTATCCTATCTTGGCATCTCCATCAAATCTTCAAACTTAGCAGCCCATAACATTTATGAATTTTTATAAATACTATTCTTCCATTTTTAAAATTATTGCATGCTCTCTGTGTAAACTGCAGTTTGAATCTCCAACCACTAAGAACGGTAACTTCAGTTCACAGAGGCACACATACATCTTGATTAACCTTTGAATTGCTTGAGAAGGCAATCAACTGCAAGTAGCTGTCATAAACCAATTAAGAGTCCTCTCCTGATTCAAGATTACTGCAAGAAGGTAGCTGCTGGCACTGGCTCAGCAGCTCTGCAGCACTGGGTCAGTCTTTCTGGGGTTCCCCACAGTTCCTCTTCATGGGTGGATGGTGACTACGACTCCATCCCCATCTCTGAGAAAGGGCTGTAGCAGCCACTGTTCACCTATCGGAAAAGCAGATTTCTCAAGTTCCACATGTCACCCCTGTGGAGAAGGGGTTTTAAAGATGGAAACTATGCTACTACCTAGTAAAGTAACAGCATGCACCTGCTGCTTTGTGCTTATCTAAAATTCATGTACAGCCCTCTTTTGTAAACTTGCATTCACAAAGGAGTTAACCCTAGTGTCTCACTAGTTCCTACACGTACTGGGAGTCCAGGTACTCTATAAAACACAGGCCCCTCGTTTTAGGCCATTTTATGTTACCAGAATAAAGTTCCCAAGTCTAGATATTTTCTAAAGGAATAAGATTTATCCTGGCTCCTGGCTCCAGATGTTAGGAAGATCTTTCTGAGACCTCAACTTGAGGCAGACAGTGGAAGACATGATAAGTTGCAAAGGAAACAAAACTTGAGTGTGCAGGTGTCTTTAGAACCACCAGCTCTCTTGAGTTAATTAATCCAGTCCTGCAAGCATCAACCCGTCCTCCGAAGACACTACTCTTCTTACTGACCGACCATGTTTTAAAGGTCCTCCCCTAACTCTGCCATAGCGGTAATTACATTTCAGCCCGAGCTCTGCAGGGACAAACCATATTCAGACCTCAGCATTCCTGGCTCAGCCCGAGCTATAGTTTTTGGTAATTTAAGCTAAAGAGCAAATCCCTTGCTGACATAGAAAACTCGGGAAGTAGCAAGGGTTGTGGGAAACGTGGATGATAGAACTCCCGTGTGCTCGTCACCTGGAAGCTCCTTAGCTGTATTCGGCAGAGACGAGCATCTGCAGTTCTTACGCATCAGCAGTTCTCTTAGGCAAAAATCTAACAGAAATGTGAACATGTATGCAATAAAAGACATATATGCTCTACAAGTTCAGAGTAGAATTACTTGTAATAGCCTAAAACTGGAAACTTCCCAGGGTATCCACATGTATACAACAATGTATACTGACCCTGTGGAATAGTGTTCAGAAATGAGACTGATTTTAAACTCCACCAACATGGGTGTATCTCTAAATTATGCTGAGTAGCTGAGTGTGTGGCGCATACCATTAATTCTAGCTCTCAGTAGACAGAGGCTGGTGGGTCTCTGTGAGTTAGAGGCCAGCTTGGTCTATGTAGTGAGATCCAGGCCAGCCAGGGAAACATACCAAAATTGTATCTTTAAAAAAAAAAAAAAAAAGCTGAGCAAAGGACCCATAGACAAAGGAGTATGTAGGGTTTGATTCTATTTATGTGAGAGAAAGAAACCAATAAAAGAACCCTACAGTGTTAGAAGGCAGGGTAACAGGCGCCTTTGGAGAGAGTGACATTTGGTTTGGTTTGGTGTTTTGGAGACAGGATTTCTGTGTGGCCCTGGCTTTCCTGGAACTCACTTTGTAGACCAGGCTGGCCTCAAACTCAGGGATCTACCTGCCTCTGCCTCCCCAGTGCTGGGATTAAAATCATGCACCGCCACATCTGGCATGTTGGTAAAATTCCAATTCTTGTTCTGGGTGCTGGATTCAACTTCTGAAAACTCACTGAATTAAACTATGATTTTAAAAATGTGTGTATGTGTTTTGAATGCATGTATGCTGTGCATCACATGGATGCCAGTGGAGACCAGAGCAGAGCATCAGATCTCCCTGGAACTGGAGTTACAGATGGTGGTAAGCCGCCATGTGGGTGCTCAGAAGTGAACATACGTCATCTGTAAGAACAAATGCTCTTAACCACCGAGCCACCTCATCATCCATTGGGACATTTTTCAATGCACGTGCTTCTCTTTGTGTATAGAAACAGTGTAAATAAGCCTGTAGAGAAGCCCATTCAATCTGCAGTGTGAACAGATGGCACAAGCATCCATTCAAGAAAAGCAGAGAACAGAGAACATGGTATATTCACTCAGTAGTTCACTACTGCTGCCAAATGGAAATAGAGGGGTTTCTTCAGGGGCAATGGGTCAGGTTCTTAGCTGAGGAATGCAGAACCCTGCCCTAATCTGTCTTCTAATTCTACAGAACACATTGTAGTTGCGCCCGCTCCCGGTTGGAGAGAATCCTGGGGTCTGGGGAGTACCAGGGTTGAGCAGCAGGAGCATGTTGCTGACTAGGCTTGAAATTTTGGAGACACATGATTCAATAATCCATTAGCTGTCTGGTCAATGTATAAGCAATCACGTTGAAACAGCTCACCTAGAGAGTCCTTGGATTGCCTTGTACTGAATATTTCATCTTTTCAACTGTGAGTAGATGTGGGACAGGATACGTGCTTCAAGCAGAACTGTAATAAACGCAAACTGCATTTCCCTTGTGCCCACCAATCGGTCACTTAGAGTGTTGAATACTCACAGCAACACCGAGAGTTATAAATTGAGGTATTATTTTCATCCCATTCTCCCCGCCCTAGAGACCTCTCCATAGACAATACATCATTTCCAGGCAATTCAAAATCATGTCTGTGGAAAGATATGCTACCTATTTGCTGTCTACTTGCTACTTGGGGCTTCAGTCTTTTCTCATAAAGTTTTTATTTTTTCCTTTCTCCACTTGTGCTTGTTGGAACTCAAGCACACAAAGGAAATAGGTCATGTAAATCCCACAGCAAGGCTTCAGCTCCTGGGGCTCCTGGCCAGTTCAGTTCACAGGCTGCAGACCAAGATCCTCTTTAATCTGTGCTTTCAAAGCCAACAGTTTCTAACCTAGATTTGCCATTCCTTTGAAGGACTTTGCAGAAAGTTACTAACAAAGGTCAATATTCACCAATATTCTAGATAGTTCTCTCAGAATACAACTAGTTTTGGCATGTGGACTGTGTTCAAGGTCCAGCAAGTGACAGACAGCCACTTGGCAGTTTCACGATTGTTAAAAGAGGGTCACCAAATGCCCAGTTCCACCGTCAGTTCCCTTAATCTCTAGTTGGATTCGTCACAAGTTGCAGAACAGCCACCTCAAAAGTCACAGAGGTGGTGTCTTAGCCATGGACCAAGCCTGGACAAAAATGGATGGAAGCAGATCATGTGGAAGCCATCTCTGGGACACTCTCAGTGGTTCCATGATGGCTCCTTCTAGTAGGAAGCTAGAAGAGGTGTAAACTGTTTTAAAGTTTTATATTTTGATAGCACAAGGAGCTTTGCTGAAAGGTTGTATACAATGGTAATGGAAGCAGGAAGACCTTCAATTAAAACTCCAACAACCAAGTGAATATCAGTGATATTGCAACCATAGACAAGACTGACAGAAACATGGGTTTGAGGATGAGAAGCAAGTTCTACAAGGGGTTTTTAAGCTTAAGATGTCAGTTAGCCATCAACGGAGCTGACGAGGAGGCCGTTATTTGGAGGTACTAGGAATTATAGGAAAGATGGTTCACTTGGGAAGGTATTGCCATACAAGCAAGAAGACCTGAGCTTGGACCACTGGCACCCATACAAAAGCCTGGCATGGTCGAACGTGTCTATAATCCCAGTGATGGGAGAGGGGGCTCGGGGACAGGAAGACTCCTGGAGCTCACGGCTGGTCAGCGAGCCTTGCCAGACTGATGTGTGCCAGTTCATCGAGAGACCCTGTCTTAAAACACAAGGAGAGGGGCAGAGGAAGGCCTTCAGCATAGATATACGGCATCTATACATAAGCAAATGCCCCCCCATACAAACATATCACATATACACATACAAACATATCACATAGACACATACAAACATATCACATAGACACATACAAACATATCACATAGACACATACAAACATATCACATAGACACATACAAACATATCGCATAGACACATACAAACATATCACATAGACACATACAAACATATCACATAGACACATACAAACATCACATATACACATACAAACATATCACATATACACATACAAAACCACCTTGGGAGCTGTTTGCATGCAGCTGGGTTTTCAAGCACAGGACTAGATGAAATCAGTAGATGGAGGAGCTCAGCACCTTGGTACCCTTTTATTTGTATGTTGAGGAGAGGATGTGACACCAGTAAAAGAACAAGCATGTTGTCACAAAACAAAAGAAAATGCTTCAAAGTGTGGCTGTGCCTTAGTTAGGGTTTTATCACTATGAAGAGACACCATGACCATGGCATCTCTTGTAAAGGACATTTATTTGGGGCTGGCTTACAGTTTCAGAGGTTCAGTCCATCATCATGGAGGGAAGCACGCAGCCTGCTGGCAGACATGGTGCTAGAACTTCTTGATCCGCAGGCATTTGAAGGAGATTGTGTGTCACACTGAGCATAGCTTGAGCATAGGAGATCTCTAACCTACCTTCACAGTGACACACTCCCTCCAAGAAGGCCACACCTACTCCAACAAGGCCATACCTTTTAATTGTGCCACTCCTTATGGGTCAAGCATTCAAACACAGGAGACAATGGGTGCCAAACCTATTCAAACCACCACAGGGGGGTTGACTGCAATGAATAAGGAAGCCTGAAGAGACCCCTGGTTTTCATGGATATTGACATTTCAATAGCATTGTGGGAAAGAACCAGAGGACAAGCATCTGTGTAGGTAAGAATGATCAGGTAGAAAAGATGGAGTACCTGGCTCGGTGGCAAGTTCTTATTAGAAAAAGTCTGAGCCAGGCAGTGGTGGTACACGCCTTTATTCCCAGAGCTTGGGAGGCAGAAGTAGGTGGATCTGAGTCTGAGGCCAGCCTGGTCTACAGAGCAAGTTCCAGAACAGCCAGAGCTACACAGAGAGATCCTGTTTCGAAAAATAAAACAAAACAAAAAACCCCAACAACAACAACAACAAAACAAACAAAAAGTCTGGGAGGTGTGGTCAAGGAAGGAGGATTAGGAGTTCCAGGCTACCCTCAGTCCAGTTCCTAGTTACCAAACTTCATAAACTGCCTGCATTTGTAGCTCCCAGGACAAGGGATTGTAGGTAGAATGTAGTCAACTGTGGATGACCTAATGAACAAACAGATAGAGGTGCAGGGGACCTAGATGAACTGGATCAAACTAATCTAAGCTTCAGAATGAGATGGAATGTTGTGTTAATATCTTAGGGGCTCTGAGAGGTTTTTTCTCTCTCTATAGGATAATGTTGAAATCTTAATCTTGGATGAAAGTGGGACAAAGAGACAGAGACAGTGCTGTCGGCCAATTTTCCAGACCTCAAGGAAGCAGGGAGGGCTTTGATATAATCGCTTTCCCTTTTTTGATCTAAAAAAACCGGATTATGTATCTTCATAGATACAAAGGAGAGAAGGACTTCTAAAATGTACATTCCTAAGCTAATATATCCATCTGGATCTATACACATTCACTGACAGACAATTTTGTTAGGAGCAAAGGGCAGGATCGTTTTTGAAAATATATTGTCTTCTCTCAAAAACTAGCAGCTGATTTCAGGGGCTGGAGAGATGGCTAGGTGGTTAAGGGCACTGACTGCTCTTCCAGAGGTCCTGAGTTCAATTCCCACCACCCACATGGCAGCTCACAACTGTCTGTAACGCCAGTTCCAGGGGATTACATACTCAGAGACAAAGATGCAGGCAGAACACCAATGTACATAAAATCAATTTAAAAAGTAAAGAAAACAAAACCAGCCGATTTCAGGAACTTCACTAGCTGGGTTGACCATAAGTCTTGGTGGAGCTTGAGTGAACGGGTATTGAGGCTACGGCTCAAAGAATGGAGCAAAGGGAGATGGATGCAGGTCAGTCTTGGAAATGCCAGGTCCCTGGCGAGCACCGTCTGCCTCACTGGGACAGGAGTTAGGAGTCTTACTCTCTCCCCAGTTTGTAGTGGGAACAAGGAGAGCTCCACCAAAGGATAGAGAAGGTGAGGCTGGCCAAATTCGGAGACCCGCCTCCTCGGGATCTTCCAGCCCACAACCCAAGTCGAGCCACGTCCGGGGGCTTCAGGGTTGCCAAGCAACTCGCACGCTGCTTGGACTCCCCAAGCCCAAGGAGCAGGGTGTCGCCCTCGGGAGGCGGGTCGGGTCGCGCCAGCCACGGAGGACACGTGGACTCACTGGATAAGGCTGCGCAGGGGGCGGGGCCGACGGCTCCAGTGGGCGAGCGGGAAGCTGTGCGCGTGCGCGGCTGGGCGAGGGGCGGGTCCAGCGTGCGGAGAAAAAGCGTCTGGGGGACGGCAGCTGGCGAGGTTCAGGCTGGAGTGGTTCGCGACTGCGTCGGGGATTATCAGGGTGAGTGAACCCGGGGGCGGGAGGCCTGACCCGCGGGGCACAGGTCGGTCGGCGGATCCGGGGCCTGGGGCTCGGGATGGGAGGCCGGGGCGGCGGGGTGGAGGATGCCGACCATCCGGGCGCAGCGGGACCTGTGGCCCACGGCCTCAGCCTCTTTTCCGAGAGGGATTCGGGGCCAGACGTGTCTGCCGGGCTGAGCTCCGCGCTGGTGTTTTCGCTCACTCCATCCCCGGGCGTCTCAGTACCAGGCTGTAGGGTCAGCTGTGTGGGCTGGACACGGACCCCGGCTCGCTTGGAAGCACGCGGGCTGCAGGCGTTACTCTTATCTGCCCCTGGCTCCCCCTTCTTCCTCCGGGCAGACCCACAGTTCCTGTTGGCTAGTCTGAGCCTGGGAGGTCGGGTAGACAAGGGATGCTCGTTTCTCCTGTTTTTCCTTTCTGGATCGTGGCACTTCCATCCACACATATGCCCAAACCAGAGACCTGGGCGACATTCTCACCTACACTCGTCAAATACATTGAACCCATTCAGAACTCTCACTTCTCCAGACACCTTGCCTTAGCAATCAGCTCCGCTTTCTGCTCCTTTGATATGCACTGACCCTCTTCAACGTGTCCAATACAGAGAAGCTAGAGACGCGCTCTTAAAACAAATCTCTTATGCTCAGCCAGCTCGGTCCCATTCCTGGTCCTTCTGTGGCTTCTCATTGCCCTTTCAAGCTCTCCCTTTCTGCAATGCCTGTTGTGATCACTGTTTTTGTGCTTTACTCAAGACCTGTACCTCCTCAATCGAATATTCTGCAACTAGATTGGACCCAAGTCATTTCCGAGTTTAGATGTTCACTGCCATATGTTCTGTCTATGGAGGGGCACACTTTGTTTTTGGTTGAAATATTTCTTCTCATGCTTTGCGTGGATGGGGCTTTCTGTGATACCCCTGAGTGCTTCTTTAGTGGCCTCTGTTTTGCATTAGGCTGTCATCTGTGAGAGAGGAGTCCTCCTGTCCTCACAGCTTCACAGTTCTGCTCTTCCTGTGTTACTAGGCTGTTAGTTAAGCCTTAGTTATAAGGTAGCATGGTTTTCCTTTGGAATCCCCCAGGGAACAGATGGATCAAACTCTTAAACACCAGCCTGGTCAGGACAAGTTCTCAACCTCAGCCCATGTAGAGGTTTCTTTAACCCGGAGACTTACTGGTTGGTTTTACTTCAAGAGCATGGAGACCAGAACTTGGAAGCACTAGTCAGTTTTTGTCAGCATTGGCGCTGGGTACAGGATATCTGGGTGTTATCAAATGTTACTGCTTTGAATGTAAATTCCTGACTAAGAGCCTCTGACTTAGAAAAAGGCTGCCAACAGCTGCTACGAGGAAAGCTCACTCCCTGTTAGGAATAATGACACAATGGGAGGGAAGGCTGGGCCAGGCCCTCCCCAGGAGCAGGAATGCTCAAAGGGAGAGCTCAGCCTTAGGCCAGCGCCTCTGAGATAGAGACTAAGTACTGTGCTGAGTCTCACCTTATTCTGACTCTTGTCTCAACCCAGCCCAGCATGGTTCAGTTCACAAATGAGAGAACACAGTTCCTGGCCTTTGGAAAAGGAAAGGTAGGAAGAAACACAAGGAAGCAAGGGGTGTTAGCTGTAAGAGTCTTTAGGTCACATTTGAGCCGGGCCTAGAAGAAATGACCAGACACAGTGGCAGCAGAGGCCTCCAGAGCAGTGAGAAGAACCTTGTTGGAGTCAAGGCTCTGAGGGAGGTCAGAGTTGCCCTGTCAGACTCTTGCTGCTCCTTGTGATGAGGGAGGCACCGATTGTTTTCTGCGGCCCCCTCTGGATTGATCTGGTTGCTGCCGGTCATACCCCACTGCTCGCCAGGGTTAGTGGTGGTGGTCTGTTGGGCTTACCAACATCCTTTTCCTCTCTCGTTGCTGTGTGTGTCTCTCCCAGCGTTTCCTCACTCTGTTGAAGATGACCTTCTCCAAAGAATGAGGGACAGTCTTTCAGTCAAGGATACATAAGTAGTTGTGCTAACCTCTAAATCAGCCATTGATAGGAGAACATAAGATAGTCAAGTTTCTAAGACTCCAGGCCCATCAAAATGAGCCTCTGTACATGGGCGTCTGCCTGTCTTTCGAAAAGGAAAACCAGTTGTCAGTCTCTTCCTTAGTTGGATTTTTCTCTAGCTTGGCCTATGCCATTTCCTGAAGGCCAGTGACCCAGGGAACCCTTGGGGCTTTATCTCCCAGGCTGTGTGCCCATGGCCTTGAACTTGGAGTGTGGATGATGCAATGTGTTCTTTGGGCAGGATGGCGTACTGTTTCCTTCCGGCTGGGATCAGTTTAATCTGACAGGGGGCAGGCACTGCCTCTTGTCATCGTAGTGCTTTGCGGGACCTTCCTTCTGATTTACTGGGTCTGGTATTTATTGAGCTTTCATGGTCCGGAACTTGCCGCAGCAAGCTCAGTGGTTCTTGGCTTTCATGCTGTGTCCCTTGAAGAGAGGATAACCTGAACTGTTTACTAACCACTTGGTCAATGTCTGGTATTATGTCGGTTGAAAACATCCCATGGATACACACCTCAGCTGGAGCCAACCATGTTGCTAGAGGAAAAGGCGCCGTGGTTTCAGTGACCACTCAACTTTCTGTCTAGTAGACAGCTCCAAGGTCCTCCCCTCAACTACACTGACGTCAGAATGTGGCTGCAGGCTGTAGACCTTGCGTCTCCATATATAAGTAGAGGGCAATTAAACAACAGATCTGAAATCAATGTGGCCTTCACACACTCGAGTACGCATGCTGTCCCTTCCTCAACATGCACATATATAAAAAAAACTTGGCTGCGTATCTACAGTTATCCCTTTAGTACTCCAAGGACCATGACCCACAGGGCACACAAGCTGCAAACCAGTAGTCTACACCCGGCAGGTGCCCTATACTGAGAATGGCTTCCTATTCCAGTCCAGAAGCCAGGAGCCAAATATACTGGAAGAACATGTAAGCCAGATTCAAGGCCTTGCTAGGAGGTGGGCCTGGTGGCACACCCCTGCATCCCAGCACTTGGGAGGTGAGTGTAGTTGACCGTAGTTTAAGCCAGTGTGAGTTATATAGTGACAGCCTGTTTTAAAACAGTAAAACAACAAAAAGCCAAGGGGATTAAAAGTGAGCTGCCTGGAGAAGTCATTGAGGGGTTAGGGGGGACCGGACCCCCTTTCTGGTCCTTCCTACCCCACACTCTCAGATGTGGGCCCAGAACAGGTTGTTCAGCTCCAGCCTGGGCTACGTGAATTCAGCATAGTAGGCACCACCAGGGGTAGCTTTCCGCGTTGTTCTCTGTCCCTGGTGGAGCAGCCTTGGCAGCGTCTAGGTGCTTACTTCTTAAGTTGGGAGTGTGGGTTCTGACTCTCTTGACTTACCTGGAGATAAGAGTTAGCTAGAAGCGCCTATTTTGTATCAGAACAGAATTATGGGAGGGGTTAGATGCATATATATAAAAAATAATTTATAGTATGTTTGTTTTGTTTTGTTTTGTTTTGTTTTGTTTTTGGTTTGGTTTGGTTGTTTGTTTTGTTTTGTTTTTTTGATAGGATTTCATTATGTAGCCCTGACTGGCCCAGTGGGTAAACTGCATGCAGCATAAATGTCAGGTGTGTGTAGCAGCTGCCAATAATTTCAGTGCTTAAGGAGGAGAAAGGGACAGAGATGACGGTCAGAGGCAAGGTCACCAGCTAGATACCTGAATCATCAGCTCGAGGGTTCAGCCAGAAACCCTGCTTCAATATAGAGAGAGCAACTGAGGAAGACACCTGAAGTCAACATGGCTTCCACACACATGTAGACCAGATTGGCCCCAAATTCACAGACATTCATCTGCTCCTGCTTCCCAAGTTAAAAGGTTGTTCCACCACATCCAGTTAGACTATAGACATTTTGAAATAGCGGACAAGTAAAAGAATCATAATCACTCTTAATCTTACAAATTCAATACTCTGTTAAACAGTGTATATTTATTTTGCAACAGTGAATTATGGGTAGACTTACTGCCTGCTTTTTCATTTAATCTATTAGAAACCTTATGCAGAATGATAGATTGCATAATGTCATTGCTCAGTAGTCCGGCTAGATACTGCTTTTTAGCACCCTGAAAATTACCCCCCTGTGATGCTTTGTATATGCTAGGGCCAGGGAGTGGCACTATTAGAAGGTGTGGCCCTCTTGGAGTGGGTGTGGGCTATAAGACCCTCACCCTCCCTGCCTGGAAGTCAGTCTTCCACTAGAACTCTCTTCTTTGCCTGTACCACGCCTGCCTGGATGCTGCCCTGCTTCCACCTTGATGATGATGGACTGAACCTCTGAACCTGTAAGCCAGCCCCAATTAAATGTTGTCCTTACAAGACTTGCCTTGGTCTTGGTGTCTGTTTACAGTAGTAAAACCCTAAGACAGAAATTGGTACCAGGGTCTGGAGTATTGCTGTGATAGGCCTGATCATGCTTTTGTTTGGAAGAATGAATTTTGGGACTTTGGGTTTGGAAAGCAGTGGGATGCTTTAAATGGAACTTAATGGCCTATCCTAGTGGGAATATGGAAGACTTTGTTGCTGAGAGTGATTGGAATTGTGTGGACCTGGCCCAAGAGGTTTCAGAGGAAAAGAATTTCAGTATGTGGCATAAAGACTGCTTTTGTGGTATTTTAATGAAGAATGTGGCTTTTTGCCCTTTTCTGAAGAGTCTGCCTGAGGCTAAGGTGAAGAGACTCAGATTAATTGCATTGACAAGAGAAGTCTCAGACACACCCATCATAGACTTTGTCTCTGGTTAAGTCTCATAAAGAAAATTTTAAGCAAGTGTAGCAAGCTGAGAAAGGAAAAATACAAAATACATGGTTTGAGTATTAAAGGGGCACCAGGAAGTGAAATGGAGCTGAATCCTGTGTTCTAGGAGATAGCAGCTTAAGGGAGTGGGACTTTGGGGCAAGCGCCTACCCAGTTAAATTAGATCTAGGCATGGTTGAGGAGATAAAGCCAAGCAGATCTCTGAGTTCAAGGCCAGCCTGAGACAGAGCAAGTTCTAGGTGAAGAAAAACTTAAATCCAGGCATGGTGTTACACACCTTTAATCCCAGGAGACAGACCTTTGAGTTCAAGGTCAATCTACAGAGCAAGATCCGGGACAGCCAAGCTCAGGCAGTGAAGGAGTTGGAAAACAGAAAGCTGGTGATAATGTAATAGAACAAGGGGGCCATGTTCCAGCTCCTGCAAGCAGCAGAACTCGGCAGCTTCAGCCATGTGGCTCTGGCTTTAGAGGCAAGAGGAGGAGAGCACTGGGACAATTGATGCTGGTTAGCTGGAGCTGAGAAATTAGTGGTGATTAAGAAGAGACCAGCATCACTCAGGTGAAATCTTCTGAGAAGTGATTTCTGAGAGCACAAAGAAGGTGTGTTCCAGAGGTAGCCAAGGTTGTACCTCATGCTGCAGCTGGACTTGGTAATGTCTGAGAATCACCCAGTTGGTATTAGTTTTGAAGGCATGAAGGGGTCATGAAGAGCAGCTGAGGCTTGGCACTGAGAAGCCATGGAAGGCCATTGGTGAAGGTGCAGCCTCAGTTGCAGTTGACGGCCCACAACTGAAAGGGTCATGCAAAGGATTTGAGGTTTGGCACCATGAAGAAAACCTACGAGCGGCTACTGGTGGAGCCTGGTTGCAGTGGAAGCACCCAGTGTATTGGAGATGCCAGTACCATGGGCTGACCACCAAGAACAGCAGCGGCAGTGAAGTGGATCAGCCTGAGCTTGGAGTGCCACAGAAGGCAGAGCTAGAGAAGTGACGCCAGCCTTTGGAGGAGCCCAGATCATGTGTGGATCCCAGACATTGAAACAAGAAGCTGTGACATTGAAGTTGCCTTGGAGACCCCAAGATGTTTGAGATGCCAGAGCCATGGGTCATCTGCTGAGGAAACCTGCTAACAGAGTGGAACCAGCCCAGGAGAAAGAAGTTTGTTGCAATCAACAAAGATGAAAAAGGAGTTGGAGATCTGAAGATTGCTTTGACATCAGACATGGAGATGCAGAGTTTGGAGTTTGCCCAGCTGGTTTCCTGTCTTGCTTGGGGATTACAGTTAAGTGATTGGATGAATGTCAGAAGAGACTTTGAACTTTGGACTTTTAACCTTGTTGAGACTGCTATAGACTATGGGGACTCTGGAAGTTGGATTAAATGTATTTTGCATTATGCTATGTGTAGGTATGCCCCCATAGACTCAGTTTGAATAAGCCTATGGGGGCCGGGGAGTGGAATGTGATGCTGTGTATATGCTTGGCCCAGGGAGTGGCACTATTAGGTGGTGTGACCTTGTTGGAGTAGGTGTGTCACTGTGGGGGTGGGCTTTAATACCCTTGTCCTAGCTGCCTGGAAGTCAGTATTCTGCTAGCAGCCTTCAGATGAAAATGTAGAACTCTCAGCTCTGCCTGCACCATGCCTGCCTAGATGCTGCCCTGCTCCCACCTTGATGATGATGGACTGAACCTCTGAACCTGTAAGCCAGCCTCAATTAAATGTCCTTACAAGACTTGCCTTGGTCATGGTGTCTGTTCATGGCAGTAAAACCCCAATTAAGACATCTTCCCAGTGGTTGCTGATCTTTTCATGGGGACAGATGGTGGGGGATGGGCAAAATAGGTTGGGGAACTCTTTGCAAATGTTACAGGATGGCATGCTCTCTCTCAGGTCCTCTCTGAGAACATTTAGGATACCTACCCATCCTAAAAGGACCACAGCTTCTCTGCTTTCCAACCCTCGGCACCAGAAGTCAGCGGCTTCAGAGCTATGTTCTGAGTTTAGGGTGTGTATGGAAGGAGCTGAACGTTATGTTTTATCTTTACTGATGAAAGTTGGGGTCCTGCTACTGTTAGTCATGGCGAAACTGTCTCTGCCTTTTGAGATGAGGACAGCAGGCTGTACTTGTGGTCCTGAGCTGTCTTTCACCTTCCATTTTGAGGTGAGTCTCTAAGCCAAGCCCAGAATGGGCCGGGTTTCTCATTGAACCAGCAGTTAATTACAGTAATTAATGATGTAAGCTGGTCTCCAGGGAGCTTGCTGGTGGCTGAATTGTCTTGTTGATCTTAATTCCAAATGCATTAAGATGTAACATGAATTTCTCGTGGCTTTTCTTTCCAATGTTCTCAGTATGGTTAAACTTAGGAGACCCTCTCAGGACCCTGGCAGGTGGACAAGGTGGGGATGGTGGTCTCCTCTCCACACCACTGCTTTGAGGTTGATGTGACAGCTTGGTTGCTCCCCTCAGCCCCATGGTCCTGTCTCCAGGCCCGCCTCACTCCGTCGCTTTCCATCAGATGGCCACCTGAGTCCAGCCGAAGCCACGCCAGCCTGTGACCTCATCTCTAGTCATGACTTGTCAGTTGCTGCCCACTTGTTCTCAAGAAGTGCCAGCCTCTTGGCTCAGCATGTGCCTGCATGTGCCTGCTGCCTTAGCTCTGCCTTGCTGCCTGTGCTTGCTCCCCCTCAGCTGCTATTATCCCCCAGATCCAGTCTGTCCAGGCCTGGCTGACGCATCGCCGGGTCTGTCAGCCTTCACCCAAGGAGATTTCTTCAGACTTTCCTTCCTTCTGCTTCTGTAATACTCCAGAAGGCAGTTGTTCCTCTCTGTGAGCTGCTGGCCTTGCAGGACCTTACTAGACAGGACTAGTCTTTGGATCCATACATGCTCTCAGATGACTGCTCAGCCCTCTCACATTAACAATGTGGACCTGTACTGTCCAGTTCTGTGATGGGAAGCAAGCGAGCTGGGGCAGAACTGACCCACCCTACCCTACCCTCCCTCCTCCCTCCCTCCCTCCCTCCCTCCCTCCCTCCCTCCCTCCCTCCTTTCTTTCTTTCTTTCTTTCTTTCTTTCTGTTTTCGGAGACAGGGTTTCTTGTTGTCGTCCTGGCTGTCCTGATACTAGCTCTGTAGACCAGGCTGGCCTTGAGCTAGGAGATGTGCCTGCCTTTGCCTCCACCTCCTGGCTGCTGAGATTAAAGGTGTGCACCAGCACCCTAGGCTGCCTTTTTCTCTGGTACTGGGAGTGGAGCCCAGCACCTGGTGCATGCTGAGCAGATGCTCTACCACGGGGCTCCAGCTCTGGTCCTACAGCTGAGCTCAGGCCCAGTTCTCAATGCTCTGGTCTGCAGCCTCATGGCCTCCCAGGATTCCCAGAAGCATTGTCAGCTCTTGGAAGGAACCATAGGTCTGGTGCTGTGCCTTCTTCACCTTCTGTGTTTCCCACCCCCAGGTACCTGGAAGCATGGCACTTCTACAGCTCCTCAGAGCTCCCTTCCTGTGGGCCCTGCTCTGGGCCTTTTGTGCTGCGGGTGCCAGGGCCCAGGAGCATGGAACTGGTGTCCATCATGGCAGCGTGGGCCTGGACAAGAGCACAGTGCACGACCAAGAGTATGTATTCAGTTGGAGCAGGGTTCTGCGTCCGCCATCCACAGCTATAGCTCACAGGACGCCCCCACCCTCGTTCCCTCCCAGTCAGTTTATAGGCTCCTGAACAGTGCTCAGTGTTCAGCATTATCCCTCAGGTCCTGGTAGAAGATCTCGTCTGGCTCCATCATCTCACAGGTGGAGGCTCCTGAAGCCTAAACAGTGAATTGTTTGTCAGGAGTTAGACTTCCTTCCTCATCCCTTCCCACCCAACACACGTAGTAACAGAATCCAGAATATAATTATGGCTTCCTGATTATGACAAGACTCTTTTTCAGTGACACATTCAAACACTGAGTCTTTCTTGGCCAGTAAGCTTCACAGTGGGCTTTGTTATCCGTTTTTTGTTTGTTTGTTTATTTGAGACAAGGTCTCAGTAGGTGCCCTGCCTGGTCTGGAACTTGCTATATAGACCAACCCTTGAACTCACAGAGATATGTCTGCCTCTGCCTCACGAATAGTAGAATTAAAAGTATGTACCACTATGCCTGTCCTAACCTTTATTTAAATTGGTAGTTCAAAAAATAATGTAACCAATTTCTAACAGTAAAGAGAAGGTGCCTCAGTCCCACTCACCAGGTGGCCTGCTGTGCTGTGGCCCTGCCCCTTTGGTGGCCCCGGCTGTGTGCTGTTCTGGACTGCACTGTTTGAAAGCCCTTCTGTGTTTTGACATAGTCTGACTGTTGGCTTCAGGCACATCATGGAACATCTGGAGGGCGTCATCAACCAGCCAGAGACGGAGATGTCCCCACAGGAACTGCAGCTGCATTATTTCAAAATGCATGACTATGATGGCAACAGTTTGCTTGACGGCTTGGAGCTCTCAACAGCCATCACTCATGTGCACAAGGAGGTGGGCCAGGGGCTTAGGCGGGCTGTCTGGGTAGATGGTGCTCACGGTGCTGACCTGTGCGGTGCTCATGCCTCAGCAGAGCTGCCGGGCTTTCCCGTTGGCATTAGCCTGTCCCCATATCCCACCGCCCCACCCTCGCCCCAGAGAGGCGGAGCCTGCTTGGCCCAAGGCTCGGCGTTGCTACTACAGCTAGAGTTTGAGGGTCCAGGCTGAAAACACAAGCCAGGCTCACGGTATAAAGCACAGGAAAGCGATCATTTCATCTGAGAAGAAAGGTGACTTCAGGACCAAGAGACAGAGCTTTAGAAGTAGTTGGGGTTGTGTCATACAGTGAGGTGCTTCCTGCTGTCCCAAGGCATGGTCAAGTAGAGATGTCTCAGGGCTCCATGTCAACCTGAGTCAGCAGGGGTAGACACTTACTCTCCGTAGGGGACCCAGCAAGCTTTCACTGGAGTGGCTCCTGTGTGGGGGTGAGACTTGTGTCAGAAAGGAGTTAGGATCCAGCAGTCCTGGCACGGAAGTGGCAGTGGTGGCCATGAGATGTGGAAGACATAGGTGTGGGAGGTGTGACCAAGGAAGAGCTGGTGGACACGGAATGGCTAGAGCTTTGTCGCTGGCCCAACCAACCCTTCTGTAGTAGCCTCTAGAACGGGGCAGTTTTCTTCCTCTTGTTTTGACCCAGTTGTGTTCAATGTCACTGTTCCCATTTTCTTAGGCAAATTGTGCAGTGGGCTGACCCTGTGGAGGGTTCAGGCCGTGAGCTCTTTGCTTAGGATGGATGTGTAGGTCAGACTCTGACACACAGCTCTTTGTAACCCAGACCCAGCTTTCTGCAGTGACTATACATTACCATGTAACGAAAAAATAATGAACAATAATTTTTTAAGCAAAAAATCAAGGACCTGTTTTCATCGTGTCTCTATAACTGGCATATGTCCTCTCTCACTTGGAGTTTTATGAATTGGCACTGTCTGGTGGGTGTCTGGATTCCTAGAAGTGGCATGCACTACCTCCAAGGCTCCTAGATGAGTAGCCCTTTTAGGCAGTTGCTAATGCCCTCTGTAATTCTGCCCCTCACTGTCTCCTGTACCTCTTGGTAGGAGGGGAGTGAGCAGGCCCCAGCCATGAGCGAGGATGAGCTCATCAGCATCATAGATGGCGTCCTGAGGGACGACGACAAGAACAATGACGGCTACATCGACTACGCTGAGTTTGCAAAGTCACTGCAGTAGACGGCTGGCTCTCCTTTGTGCACATGTGACCCTTGCTAATGTGATGGACGTGTCTGGTAATGCGAAACAGCTTATTTCCGTGGACTGCTGCAGCACCTTGGTAAGAGCCTGTGGCGGTCTGTTAGACTGGGGTGAGGAAGAAGCCACGAGGAATACGGAGAGAAGTGGGGCAGGCCTCAGTCCCTACGTGCGTTTAAACTCGTTGGACAAGAGCTGACTGCGGATCTTCAGAAGGGCGGTGGGGTATTCCCAAGCTCTCAGGAACCTGACTGTAGAATGCCACTCTAATTTCTTGATGTTAATTTATGCTACCTGAAAAGTAAAGACAGTCTGCTTTGCCAAGTGGACACACTTCAGTAACAGTGGAGGGAGAGTGTGAAAGCCACACGCTTTCCCCAGTGGGTCCTGTCTCTAGGCAGATGTGGTCAGCATTCTGTTCCCCAGGCATACAGCATCATATATTAAAGCCACAGCAGAAGAGGAATGTCACCCACCAAGTCCAACCAGATGCAGAGTCTAAGATTCCTTACCCACTGGCATTTTGGGAATGAAGCACCACTGGCCTAAATAATTAGCCTTTTTCAGATCTTCAGTATCTTACTACTGCCACGCCCTGTTCTATTACTTTAACCTGAGAGAAACCATGAATTGGGTGTGCTCTCTAATCACTCACTATCCACTGTGTTGAGCTTTCCTGACTGCTCTTCTGGTTTGTCCTTGCTCCCAGGCCTCCCTTCATGACTTATGAACTTGGTACCACAGGTTAAACTATCAGCTGGTCTAGCTTGAGTGAGACCGAAAAGATCATTCACTAAGAGTGGTGGCTAACTTCATCTAAGTTCTGAAGGAATGTTTGTAAAATTACCTCTTCAAACCTTGATACGAGAATTCTTTTGATTTCAGGGAAGATCAGAAAAGGAAGCCTAAAGCCCTTTAGCGTTGTGAACCTCAGTAGTAGCTGAAAGAGAGGCAGCCACAGGTGTACTTGCTTTGTGAGCCATCATAGCCATCCTGTAAGAGGCCAGAATGATGGCAGGATCAGAAAAGAAGCTGAATCAAATCTTCTCTAAGATGTATAAAGACTTATTTTCTTTATTGAAGTATTCTTGTAAGAAGACAGTTTTCTGTTTCAAGTATTTGTGCAATCAGAGCTGATATGTAAGCTATTCTTGTAATATTTCATTATTTTGAAAGATTTATATAATGAACTCTGACTATCTGACAATAAAACACATGAAAAAGTAAGCAGCCATCGATTCTGCCCCCACGAAGCCTTCCCACGCCACGTGAAGGCTGGGAAGTACCAGAGTTTATACCTGCCTTTCTCCCAGAGGCTGTGATGTAGTTTACCTGTTCCATTTTTCAGAGGGAATTCTCTGTGTTCAGAATCTCTTTCCCCTTTAGCATGGTTTTTTTTTTTAATCCTTCTGAATGAACTCCTTTTTGAGTCTTCCTTCTCCAGCCAGATGCTGGTCGTGACAGTGCTCTCTAGGGTAGGTGAACAGTTTCCCCTCGAGTCTGCTAACTTACTCAATTATAGATCGCATTGTCGGAGTGCTCCCGGGTCCACATGTCAGAGCAGTCTGTGGCGTTCTGAGATGACACTCCTCCTTCTGCCTGTTGATAGGGATCCCTCCCCCAGCCCAAAGGCCCTTAGGGTGGCCTGGGCCTTCAGGCTCCTTGGAAGGATCTTGTCACTGGGCTCAGACCTGGAGGAGTCTCTCTGTCTGCAGCCTGGGAGTCAGCAAGGACAGAGAGAAGGTCCTTCAAAGAGAATTGGATTGTTACGCAGAAGAGGTGGGATCCTCCTCCATGGCTGCCTGTTCTTCAGGTCACCTCCATGGCCTGTCCCTGCTTGCCTTTCCTGATGGATATTAGGGACACAGTGTGTCACTCTACACATCCTTCACATCCCTTAGGCAAGGCTTGACCCCCCGCCTGTGAATGCTCAGGGACAGCTGTGCACTGCCTTCTCTGTAGAGTGGAAACATGCCTGGGCAGCCTGGTGCAAGGATCCAGAAGGAGCTAAGTTTAGGTTTCAGGCCAGCAGCCCCTTATCTATGAAGTTCTAAACTTTCTCATCTAAGAACTAAGAAGGGAATTAGGAAATCACAAAGGAATTAAGAAAATAAACTAAGAGAACACAGGGGCTGGGAGATAGGTAAGCTGGTGATGGGCCAAGCTTGGTCTTAAGCACCCACAAAGTCATCGTGATGGTGCACAGTTGTTCTCCTGGCACTGGGGAGACAGGCACGTGCATTGCTGGAGTTCTGACCAGTCAGCATTAGAGTAATTGGTAAGCTCTGGGTCCCAGTGAGAGACCCTGCCTCAAAAGACAAGGTGGTGCTCCTTGGCTGACCTCTGTCGCTCACATTAGTGTGTGCTCATGTCTGTGCACTCACATATCTGTCACATAAGACGAAACTACAGCCCCTCGGGTAGTGTCATTGTAGAGTCTGTGCTGAATAGTCTAATGCTACTCAGAGGGCTAAAGGGCCTGCGAGTTCCTCATTGGAACAGCTGAGAGCCATGAAGACCCCTCCCTGACTCCTGGGGAGTAGGGATCAAAGGTCTCTACTCCTTACAGCCTGACTTGACAGTCATGTCAGATGCAATATGCAGTACACAGCACAGAAGAGTCAGACCAAAGAATAGTTCTGCTCACTTGTTATGTCAGGAGGCTTTCCTGACCTACCTGCTGTCACCCCTTAGTTCCTTGGTAAGTACATAGCAGTAGGCCACCAGCAGTGCCACCGACCCTGACTCAGGTCTAGAGAAGGTGTGCCAGAGGCTCTGTGCGACAGCTGTGTCAACACCCGGCTTTTTATTAGATTTCATCCTGCCAGGGACTCTGGGGCAGGTGTAAGAAAGCATAGAGACATGTCTTAAAGACAAGTGGTAACGGGTTGAAGAGACAGGCCCAGTTCAGGGATCCAGTTCTCTTCTGACTTCCTCAGTCACTGTGTGTATGTAGTGCACTCACATGCACGTAAGCACTCATGCACATCAAAAAAAGACACGCACGCACGCACGCGCACACACACTCATCCATGGCTCTCCTAGAGCTTGCTTTGATGATCAGGCTGGCCTTGAACTCACAGAGACGCCTCTGCCTCTGGAGTGCTAGGATTAAAGACGTGTTCTACCACCACCTGGCTTGAGAGTATGTATATAGTTATACTTTTATTCCTCTCATTAATTCCCACCACAGTTTCCTCTCCTTCCTTTTCCCTAGTCTTTCTCCACCTCCCCTCTCCCTCAGATCCACTCCTCCATTTCTCTTCAGAAAAGAGCAGGCCTCCAGGGATCAACTGAACATGCATAACAAGTTATGGTAAGATTAGGCACAGACCCTCCTATCAGGGCCGGGCAAGACAACTAGTAGGAGGAAAGGGGTCCTAAAAGCAGGCAAGAGTCAGAGTCAGGCCCCACTCCCATTGTTAGAGGACCACAAGAACACCAAGTGACACAACCATGATGTATGCTGAGGACTTGGGTCAGACCCACACAGGCTCCCTGATGGTCTCTTCAGTCTCTGAACCCCTGTGGGCCGTGCTCTTGTGGTATCCCCGAGCCCTCTGGCTCCTACGACCCTCCCTCCCCTCTTCCTTGAGATTCCCCAAGCTCTGCCTAGAGTTTGGCTGTGGGTCTCTGCATCTGCTCCCGTCAGTTGCTGGATGAAGCCTCTGATGATGATGCCAGGCTCTGGTCTACAAGTCAAGTATAGCAGAATATCATTAGGGAGTTTCTTCTCCAGTTCTGTCCTATCCTACAGCCCTGGTCTATCTAGCCTCTGGGACCTAGCCATCCAGGTAGTGTCAGGCATGGTCTCCTTGTGGTTTGGGTCTCGAATTGGACCAGCCATTGGTTGACTAGCACATCTGGCAGGCAAGACAAATTGTAGGTCAAAGGTTTTGTGACTGAGTTGATGGCCTAGTCCTACCTCGGGAAGCCTTGCCAGGTTCCAGAAGATGGCCAGGGGTCTTCGCTGCAATCACCCTCTAGATTTTAGGGGGTTTCCATTGCACAAGGTTTCCACATTGCACCCCCCCATGTCCCCTCCCCCCATTCTGGTCATCTCTCCTAGTACTCTCTCCCTCCCCCCTGCCTGTTCCCTCCTGTTCCCATCCTCAGCTGCCTAGAGAAAATACATTTTTTAGTCACAGCAACCGGAAGCGCCCATTGCCTCACAAAGCAACAAAAATCCCTGTACCTTGAGTGGCCTGGGAGACACTCCGAGGCCTTCCTAGAATCTCTCACTGAACCTGGAACTCAGACTGGCCAGAGGAGCGGGTTACCTGTTTGTACCTTCTGAGCATGGGGCTACAGGTATCCAGGGATACACCCACTTTTTATATTCGGCCTGGGGGTCTAAACTAAGGACTGAGCTACTCCTGGCCCCCAAAGTGTCACAGGTCAGCAACCTAACTTTGAGTCACAGTGGAAGGCAATGGGTGGAAAATGTAACTCCTGAGGCCTGTCAACAGCCAGGCCTCACCCCTGAGACTCCACCCACAGAACACCCTAATGGCAGACCCTGCCTCTCCAGATGCAGGCAGCCAAGCTCTGCCCTACAGAGTAAAAACCCCAAGATTTTGAAATCCTACTAATCCCCACCCTGAAAAGCTTCACTCCCCAAGAATCCTGTATAAACCCTGTGTTCTGCCCAGATCTCTGATGCTTCTCCCCAGGCAAAGGGAGCCACCCTCCTGGGCTTTTCCCTCCCAATAAATCTGCATGAAATTTGTTGTAAGGTGTGACTTTGTGGTATTCCTTTGCTCCCAGGATACCTTCCTCATCAGAGGTTAACATTTGCATTGGGGAAGCCTTCCCCCTCAGAGCTGCACCACTCATTGGGAAGAAGATAGCACTGATGAGCAGAGCAGAAACAGGCAGGGAATTGTGGGGAAGCCGGAAGGGAGAGCCCTAGTGCCCTGGCTGGCAACCTCCCCGCCTCCAGGGAGGTAGGTTTGCGGGCCTCGTATCATGTCTTAGAACCATAGACTAGGTTAGTCCACGGCTGAGGGCACAGACTAGGTTAGTCCAGGGCAAGCACTGACCCCCTTTAGAGCAGCACACTTTCTCTTCAAGGGAGCAAAGCCACAGAGACAGGAAGGCGTGTGTTTGTGTGTGGAGAATGTGCATGGCGGTACTCCACATCCTTGGTACCAGTGTGGAGCGACAGGTAATGAATGTTGACTATCAGGCTTCACCTAAGATCAGCTGAGTCAGAGTCCACTCTATCAGATTCTCCATAATGTATGTTCATTGCTATCTGTGAAGCATGTCCCCAAGCCCTGTTGGCAAGAGGCCTAAGCCACTGCCTTAGTTTGAATTTATTGCTGTGAAGAGACACCATGACCATGACTCTTATAAAGGAAAACATTTTTTTTTTTTTTTTTTGGTTTTTCGAGACAGGGTTTCTCTGTGTAGCCCTGGCTGTCCTGGAGCTCACTCTGTAGACCAGGCAGGCTGGCCTCGAACTCAGAAATCCACCTGCCTCTGCCTCCCAAGTGCTGGGATTAAAGGTGTGTGCCACCACTGCCCGGCAAAGGAAAACATTTAACTGGGGCTGGCTTACAGGTTCAGAGGTTCAGTCCATTATCATCATGACAAGAAGCACGGCAGCGTCCAGGCAGACATGGTGCTGGAGGAGGAGCTGAGAGTTCTACACCTGGATCCACAGGCAGTGGAAGCCACTGTGTACCATGTAAATGTAGCTTGCATATATGAGACCTCACAGCTCACCCCACAGTGGCACACCTCCAACAGGGCTCCACCTCCTAACAGTGCCACTCCCTATGGGCCGAGAATTCAAACACATGAGTCTGTGGGGGTCAAACCTATTCAAACCACCACACCTACCATGTTCCTTTTGCCATAGTGGTGGTTATATTCTCCCCTGGATTCCAGCGAGTTCCTAATGAGTCATCTCTTTCTAGCTTTGGCCAACTTGGTTTTGGTATCATTTGTAACTAAGAGAACCTCATCCTCCCCACCCCCTGAGTGTGTGTGTGTGTGTGTGTGTGTGTGTGTGCGCGCGCGCACGCGTGCGTGTCGATGACTGGCTGGCTGACCTTGCCCGACTGCATCCCAGCCACAGAAGATCAGCTCTTTGAGTCCTGTCAGAAGAAAAATCCTACGAAAATGACATTATTTTACTTCATTCAGCTTTCAGTACTAAATAGCCTCTGATTCTTTCTCACAGGACCCTTTACAGAGTCGGGCACAGGAGACAGTCATAGATGCGTTCTTGTTTTTACACTTTGGTGGAGACATAGCTCTGTTTCCACAGATAAGGCCAGAACTGAATTTGCTGGAAGGATCCACAGAGCTTGGCTCATAGTCGAAGAGGCTATGAAAATAAAGGTGCACTTCCTTTGCTCTGTCCATCTTGTGGGCTCCTGAACACTGAAGTTAGAAGCCCCCCCCCACCAGCCCAGGGTCAATTGCACCCAACACACCCACTACAACGCTCAGACACTTGGCATCTGCAGGTACAAGCCGTGTCCACGGCTACGGCAGTCTCTGCCACTCCTTGCCTACGGTGTTGTTCTGGGATGCTGCTGGCTTATGTTTGTAGTACATCCCAGGCCGGCATCTCTTATTACCTGCAGGCCCTGAAGTGTATGGCAGGAGTAAATGAGCATTGTTTTTTGGCACTCAATGGCAATATTCCTGTGACTGTCAGCCCTGTGAAAGGCAGGATTTTAAGAGTGAGATTTCTATGGATCTTGATGACAGTAAGATTTTGTACCCTATTGTCAGTCTCACGCTTACCGCTAGATGGTAGCAGTGTCCCGTAGTGGGATTGGCCGTCTGCTCAGGCCTTCTGTAGTCCATCCAGGGGCTGTTAATTTTTTACAGGTGTCATTTCTGTTTCAGTCCTGAAAAACCCAAGCTCCTTTCCTCTCTCTCTCTGCTTCCTCCACTCCCAGTGTATTGCTGAAGCTGTCAACGTACATTCGGCCCTCCAACAGGCTGGCACAGCAGAACACAGGGAAGTGTAGGCAGAGAGTCAGACTCGAGGTCACATGCCAAATGACCTGACTTTTCTTCCTGGAGAATTCAGTTCTCCATATTAACTGAGCACCATCAAGGAGTCACAGCCCCTGAGGCACTGCAGGGACAGGGATGTGTGGCCATCTCCTAAGAATCAAGGGAAAGAGAAGGCTGCATAGGGACTGGAAAAAGGCTCAGAGCTTGCTGTCCAGTCCGCTGTAAGTCCCAGGTCTGTAAAGGACATCACAGGCTGCAGTGGGCATGTGGTGAGGATTACACTCAGTATGAACGCAATGGCTAAGATGTGGAAGGGGTTGGTCTGGTGCTGCTGTGTATTCGAAAGATAAATACTGGCCCCCAAGATCTGGTTGCCTCCTTGCCCCCAACAAATCGCTTCTCACTAGACCAGCTTTTGTTGTGTAAACTTTGCCCCCCAAGTTATCCCTGATTGGTTAATAAAGATGCCTACAGCTTGGGATGGGCAGAAGAGAGGGGGTGGGGCCAAGTTCCCGGACATGGAGTCTCAGGCAGGGACCAGGAGGAGGAAAAGAAGAGGAGTAGGTGGATCATGAGTGCTGGCCATGAGGGCTGGCCTGTTGGAAGAGGAGCAGCCCAGGCAGAACATGGCAAGTGACATCTTGGGATTACTGACAGGTAAGTAGACGAAATAGCACAGAGGGCTGATATCTGCCCAGCTCTAGTGCTTTGAGGCTTATTATAAATGTAAAGGTCATTGTGTCTTTATTTGGGAACTATGTGGTCTAAGTGGGTTGAAAACCCCAGAATGGTATTTGCCACAACAATGGTGCAAGGGACAGATCCCCTAGGAAAGGTCCATTGGCTGGGCACAGTGGCTCCGAGTGATCCCAGAGGCTCAGGGGGCTGAGGTAGGAAGGTGACAAGTGTAAGGCCAGTCTGGGCAACTTAGTAAGGCCATATCTCAAAATAAGGAAGATAGCTCAGTATTAGAACACTTGCTTAGCATGCTTTAGACCCTGGGTTCCACTTCAAGTAACACACACACACACACACACACACACACACACACACACACACACACACACACACACAAACACTCATGCATGCACCTTGGATAACAAATGAATGTATACATATGTATTTGTGTATATGCTGTGTACAATGGTTCTAGTAAGATGTGGGCCCTCAACAATCCCTAGATGTATTCACACACTTGGTTGTGGTTAGGGCACAGCAATGGGCAGGAACACAGGCACTTCTATGCGGGGCTGGCTACTTTGATACTTCAAGGTAAATCCAAAGCCTTTCAGCCTTCAGCACCTAAAGGCAGGCTGGCTGACATCCAGAGCTTCATGTTTGCCCAGGCCGCAGGCCCTACACCAATCCAACTCTCTCCATGGGCAACATGATAGCTGACTCCTAGCTCTTTCCTCTGTCAGATGGTCGCCTAAACACACACACACACACACACACACACACACACACACACACACACACACACACACACACACACACACCCAGAGAGAGAGAGACAGAGAGAGAGAGTGCATAAAACACATCAAAACCATTTAATTATTTGAAAAGGAATAAAACCATGGGCAGTACATGGGGAAGTAGACCTTTCACCTTTCTCCTAATTGAATTGCAGAAGGCAGGATGGGGAAGTGGGAGGAGCCAGGCTACTGTGGACCTGAGCTCTGGTGAAGTCACACTTTAGAGAAGGAATCCATGTGCTTCGTTGTCACCCGGCATCTTTTGTGCTTCCTTTTTCCAAGTGTCTCTTCTGCCCATGCAGATTCATTCTTAGCTCGCACCCTGGTTGCTTGGATCCTGAGGAAGAGCAGGGAGTGTCCGAACCCTTCATGGGTTGGCTCTCCAGGGAGCAAGGCCACCCAGAGGTTGCCACAGTTGGGAGGATGGGGACTGACAAAGAGAAGTCGGAGTACCAGGGAGATAAAGGCAAACCGTGGAGAGAGGTAGGGAGTGTTCTGTCTGTCAGGGCGGGGCGCCTTGCTTTTCTATCAGAAACCCTTCAGAACTGAGCCACACGCCCTCCACAGTCACCACAGGAAAGGGCTCTACTGCCATTCTTCTGAAGTTCTGAGAAAGCATGAGGGGCAGGGAGGAATCTCAGACCTTAGGTCCAAGTTCTAGACTAGTTAGCTGGCCTCTGGAGCCTCAGCTACCTTCTCTTCAAGCTGAAGTGGACCCAGGTTCCCGCTTTAGAGGACTGTTGTGGAAATAATTTACAAAAGGATTGGGGGCAGCCCAGGTCTGTCCCTGATGATCAATCAATAAATCATGTATATTAATGCATGTCTGGCCATGTCTTTTTTTTTTTTTTAAAAACTAAATCTTCTGATTTCTGAGGACATAAAATGGATTAGTTTCAACCTCTGACCACAGAGTAGGATGTATAAGGAGCTATTGGGAAACTGGGAGAGATGCAAGAATATACCCACCCAGTTATGATATTTCCTGAGCTCGCAGAGACCCATCTGCCTTGCCTGTCTCAAGCTCGGATTAAATCGACGTGCCAGCATACCCACTTTATCTGGGTGATCTCGAGGCTAGCCCTGAAAATCACTAAGCTTCCATGTTTCCACTTGAAAGAGAGTAACTGTTTTGCACCTCATAGAGTTGAGGAATAACTGTCTTCCAGGGTGAGAAAGCACTGCGCGCGCTGTTAGGCTTGACCAATTCTGTGTGTTCCTTGGTTCCTCAGGGTTCCCACAATGCTGTCTCCTTGGCAACTTATGAAGAGAATGAACCTCGATGAATGTTTTGTGAGGAAGGTCAAACCTCAGTGTGCAGAATCAGCATTTAAACAGCAAGGGCAATCGGAGCTGAATGCATATGATAGCTCCCAGTCTGACAGGCTGTAGTCAACGTGACACAGACTTACTTTCCTCCATACTTTTCAGGGTTCATGGGTGTGAGTGGCTTGCTTGGAGTCCTGTGGCTTCCAAGCCAGGTGAGGGCAGAGACTTTGGCTGTACTCTCTATTAATGACTCTCCTGATTTCTGAACCCAATGTCAAGTATCTGACAGAAGCCGCTTAAGGGAGGAAAGGTTAATCCGACTCATGGTTTCACCAGAGCTTCAGTGTATCACTGTGGGGAAGGTAAGGTGAATGAGATCTGTCTGTAGACATGGGGGCGTGTGAGGGAGGTCCTTATGTGGCTACTGGACCAGGAAGCAGAGAGCCAGATCAGAACAAGACCCACCTTTAGTGAGCCACCTCTGCTGTCTAAAGTTCTAACATGTCCCCAAGATAGCATTGTGGTCCAGGGACCAACTGTTAAAACATAGGAACCTGTGATGGACATTTCAGATTCACACTACAACATTCAATATTTGTCCCCAAGGCTCATGACTGTCTCACAACATGGATTGCATCCAGACTAGCTTTATGAGGCCATGGTCTTAACATTATTATATTTATAGTTTTAACTATAGTAGTTTTAACACTATATATATAACTAGTACATATATAGTGTTTAAACTATATATAGTTTTAACACTATTATATTATAGTTTCAACACTATTCAAGAGTCCAGAGTCTCAACCAGCAAAATGTGCCCAATGACCTAAGAGTTTAGTTCACAGAACCTAAGTGGTAGAAGGAGAGAACCAACTCCTACAAGCTGTTCGCTAATCTCCACACACAGGCATGTATGCACCCCCACACACCAATAAGTAAATGTAAAAGACAATAATAATAATAATAGAATCTGAAGAATCTGATGGTACATGCCTTTAATCCCAGCCCTCAGAAGGCAGAGACAGGTGGATCTCTGTGAGTTTGAGGCTAGCCTAGTCTACAGAGCAAGTTCCAGGACAGCCAAGGCTACACAACAGAGAAACCCTGTCTCAAAAAACCAAAAAACCAAAACCAAAACCAAAAAAACAAAACCAACCAACCAACCAACCAACCAACCAAAAAACAAATAAATTAGAGTTCAAAATTTCTATTGAGAGTCAAGGCAATCTCTTAAGCTGTGCATTCCTATAAAATAAAACAAACAAACAAAAATCAACTAAGAAATTACATAGGCCTTTTTGGTATTTTTGTTTGTTTTGGTTTTTTGAGACAGGGTTTCTCTGTGTAGCCCTGGCTGTCCTGGAACTCATTCGATAGACCAGTCTGGCCTTGAACTTGGTTTTGGTTTTTTGAGACAGGGATCTGCCTGCCTCTGCCTCCCAAGTGCTGGGGTGAAAGGCGTGTACCACCACCTCCCGGCTACATACTTTCAATATACAATAGCACAAAGCAGGCACTCAAATTCCAGACAGGAGGAATGAGGTCACAGCAAGGAACGATTGGACCAGAGTGAGGCTGAAATACAGCAGAGCAAGCACTAAATTACATACTCTGCACCCAACTTCTGTGAGGACATGTGTCGGCATTGTCTGAGTTCCATGGGCTTGGTCATGCTCTATGACCCTGCTGTTTGCAGGCCATGTGGTATCTCTCTTGAGCCAGCACCACTGGGTGCCTGCAGGTTTCCCAGATAGACATTCCAGTATCCAGGCCTCCCCATCCTACTGGGTTTTTCTAATGGCTAGTTTATTTGTCAACCTGACAGGATGTTGATTCACCTGGGAAGAGAGTCTAAATGAGGGATTGGCCTGTGGCATGTCTGTGGAGAATTGTTTTGACTGCTTTGATTGACATGGGAAGACCCAACCTGAAGTTGGATGGCTCCATTTCCTGGTGTGGGGCTCTGGACTATATAGGATTAGAGAAAGCGAGTTGAATACTAGACATGCCTGCATCCACTCTCTCCCAGCCCCTGACTATGGATGTCATGTGACCAGCTATTTGGAGTTTCTGCTGCTGTAAGTTCCCTGTCTTGGTAGACTTAACTTGGGCTTGTGAACTACAATAAATCCATTCTCTCCTGAGCTGTCGTTTGTTAGGGCATTTTATCAAAGCAGCAGGAACAAAACCAGGACAGGTCTCCACGGGAGCTTTGGCTTCAGCCTCACAACTCATGAACAGCTCTCTGAGGAGCGCCACGCAGACAATCTGACTCTGCCACACATCACCTGGCCTCACAAGCTTACAAGTATCCACAACTCTGTAATTCTTGCATTATGTATATAGCCTGCAAAACCAGCCCCATGGAGATGATGCCAAGTTGGACTGGCAGTTCAAGATGTGGCTGGGTCTCTTTGGATCATGACTGCCACAGCCTCTGAGGAACTGCAGAGCTGGAGAGAGGAAAATGCTTCTCCAGGTGGCCCCACTCAGGACACCATGGGAAGGTTCTCTCTTCAAACAAATGTCTTCCAAATGTTGCTGTTTTCTCAGCTTTATACTTTCATATGTGAGAGAGGCACCTCTGTCATTGTCTCCCCCCCCCCCCCCCCGTACTGAAGTGGTGTTGGGATAGAATTCACATTTCTGTGTATGCTAGGCAAGCATTCTGACCACTGAACTGTATCCTCAGGGTTTCTCTGTAATGATGCTTATCTTTTTAACAATCATACCCACTTTGTCTGCCACATTTAAAAATGTACATAAACCTTCAAACTGTACATTTCCACATCTCTCGGATCTGTTTTCCCTCTAAATTCGTATTATAAACCTGGCTAAAAGCAGCCACCAAACATCATGCCACACTCTGTCTGCTTGTCTTGAAATTTCCTCCAACAGATAAACTTGTCTATCACTTTCCAATTCAGCTTCACCTAAACTTTCACAGCACAGGAAAACTATAACGAGCTTCTCTGCAGGAATGCAATGCATATGCTGTATGTCTTGTTCCCATCTGAAACCTCACGAAAAATCTTTGTTGTCTACACATCCATCAGCATTCTGACCTTCAGTACCCCATCAGAACGGCCCACTCAGCTTACAGTTTTCTAGGGTTTCTCCAGCCTATACCCCTAAACTTCTATGTTCCTCCAGGAAGCCAGTTCCAAAGGATCCAGACCCACATGGTCAAGGTCATCACAGCAACAGCCCCGAATGTCTTGCTCCAATTCTCTGCATTAATCTCTTTACTTGTTTCAAATACCGGATGGAACCAGTTTAAAGGGGGGACATTTAGCTTGGTTTATGGTTTTAGCTAGTTCTCAGTCCGTCATCCTGACAGGGAAACCATGGTGGCTGGGGTGTGTGGTGAAGATATTCATGCTGTTGCCAGACCACAAGCAGAGGGTTAGACCAGAACCAGGGTGGGTCTAACCTTTAAGGACCACCCCTGGGTAACCTACTTCTACCATCTAAACCCTGAATCCCAAAACCTACAATCTCCCAAAACAGCGCCACTAGCTAGAACCAAATATTTAAACATGAATCCGTGGGGGACACTTCACATTGCAATCATTCCAGTCTCCATATTGCCCCAGCTCATCTCGTGGCTGCAGAGCATACGGGGGTGTCTAGATAAGTACATGGTACTGAAACCAAATCCCTAAACCCAACAGAGTTTCTGTCCAAAGTTTTAGGTTCAGCTGGAAACTGTAAGCAGCCACAGACAAGGATGAGAATGATAAACAGTCCTGGAAGACAGCTCACCAACAGTCAGTGGACTTTTCTGTGGGTGGCAGGACAAGATCGCCTAAAGATGCACAGCCAACCACCACTGCACAGATGGCTTCTCTGACAACATCCTTTGCAATACAATGGTCATCATCCTTCAGACTGGCTCCAGTGATGTGGGAAGAGGCAGTGCTCAGGCTAATCGGCATTTGGTCCTCATTCTCCAGGCTCACTTTGGGGTTTGGTTTCCTCCAACACAAACACGGAAAGTTTGAATGCTGGGACTGTGCACCCTGGGTGTGGATGCTGACGAATAGTTTGCCTTCGATTTCTCAAAGTGTGGACTTCATTGCCCAAGCTGCTTATTGACGTATGCACTGATTAAAAGGAAGGAGAAAATCTCTCCCAACAGAAACCATACACCAACCCTTTCCAGGGTTTAAATGAAGTTCAGATCTAGCAGCAGCTTGGCTGCTGAGGAAGGTAGGTCTGAGCCAATTCAGCCTTCACATTACAAGGAACTAAAAGCTGCAGCCTTGTATCTCCAGGGAGAACAACGTATTCCCTTAAAAAGACAAGTTAGGGGCCACAGAGACGACTCATGGGTAAAAATGTTTGCCCTCTAAGTCTGAGGATAAGAGTTAGAATCCCCAGAGGTTATGTAAAGGCTGGGTGTGGAGTGTGTCTACAATCCCAGTACTCTCAATGGGAGTCAGAGACAGACAGAGACACACACACACAACCGTGGTGTGGCTCTCAAATAAGGCAGAAGGTGAGGACCAACATCCAAGGTTGCCCTCTGAACTTCATATGCCTGCTGTGGCACCCTGGCACACACATTAACTCATACAAATGCATGGACATGCACATGTGTGCACACACATGTACACATGTTGGCTCTCTTAACTCCGGGCTTCGCTGCAACAAGAGAAATGACCTTCCTTGTGGGTCCTTGAAACATGGGGAGTGCTTGACTGTGTCTCCCTGTACCGCCACTGTCTTGTGCTGGGCTTTAGGGAAGCGCTGAGACACCGCCCAAGGGGTGAGAAAACACAGTCTAGGATGTGGGGCTCCGAAGTTGAGGTTCCCTGACTCCCGGATGTCTAATCACTGCTAGAGTGCCACACAGAGGAGTCAGGAACAAAGGATGGGGGTCCAAGGCACCGTTGAGGACCTGGGAGCTGAGGATGATGATGAACCTGGGGCCAGGAAAATGGGGAACTCCAGCTTAGCTCATCTGTGAAGGTAACAGCAGCAAAGTCCTCTCTCATGCTCCCCACGGCGACTTTCAATGAAAGAGACAGTCCATGCTTATCATATCATTTATTGACCGTTCATCATGGGGAATGGATGTGTACCAACTTCTCAGGGTGGACCAGAGACTAAATACCTTTTGCAGGGAGGAATGTCTGGGAAGCTTATTGGCTAAAAACACCGGGGGCCTCTAGATACCTCATCTGCATGGAGAATGCTGTCCTGGGGCTATGTGACCACAGGTTCACATAGTCATGTTCCAGTCACATGTTCCAGGTCAGGGATCTGGCAGTGAGCAGAGAGCCGTCTACCACCTCAGGTGGGTGGGTCCCTGGGTACCGGGGTCTCAGACCCACCCCACCTTACCAAGTTTCCCGGCATGGTCCATTGTCCCACACTTCTCCTTCCCAAGATGTGTCATTGAGACAGTCTGTATCTGAGACTCAGACTCATTGTTGTCGCCGTGCCCCAACTTTTACACTCCACAGAATGCCTTCCACATTCTGGGACTAAGTTACTTGTGGTATATTCCCATTTTGAATCAGTAAAATCATTTTGCTAAAAAAAAAAATGTTGATATGGGAACTTTCTCACAGTACAAACCTGTCTATAGTGCTGGTATAGAGAGTGACAAAATGTGACTGTACCATCTCTGGGCTTTGAGATCACTGGCGACTTGGGCCACCTATCTTTCTGCATCACGTGGCATCTTTATATCTTTTTATAATTCTTTATTTTATGTGTATGAATGCTTTACTTGCATACATATCTGTGTACACATGTGTCTGGTGCCCCTGGAGGTCAGGAGAGAGGGGAGGATCCTGTGGAACTAGAGGGACAGACAGCTGTGACTGTGAGCTTCCATGCGGGTGCTGGAAATTGAACTAGGCTCTCTACTAGAGCTAGGGTTTTTTTTTTTTTAAGATTTATTTATTTATCTTATATGTAAGTACACTGTAGCTGTCTTCAGACACCCTAGAAGAGGGCATCAGATCTCATTACGGATCATTACGGATGGTTGTGAACCATCATGTGGTTGCTGGGATTTGAACTCACGACCTCCGGAAGAGCAGTCGGTGCTCTTAACCGCTGAGCCATCTCTCCAGCCCCTGGAGCTAGGGTTCTTAACCTCTGAGCTATCTCTCCAGCCCCTCCCATTGTTACCTTTTTGATATTTATGTATTTCTTTATTCATTCTTTTTTTTTTTTTTTTTTTTTTTTGGTTTTTCGAGACAGGATTTCTCTGTGTAGCCCTGGCTGTCCTGGAACTCACTCCGTAGACCATTCTGGCCTCGAACTCAGAAATTCGCCTGCCTCTGCCTCCCAAGTGCTGGGATTAAAGGCGTGTGCCACCACTGCCCGGCTTTTCATTCATTTTTGAAACAGGGTCTTTCTATGTAGCTTTGGCTCTCCTGGAACTTGCTATGTAGACAAGACTGGCCTCAAACTCTCAGGGATCCACCTGTCTCTGCTGAGAGTAAAGGTGTGTGCTACTCACATGCCAGCTGCACACATGTCATCTTAATGAATAGTCTGTCTGTCTGTCTGTCTGTCTGTCTCTCTCTCTCTCTCTCTCTCTTGTACTCAAGTGATCTGGAAGTTGAGTACAGATTCAGCATCACCCACAGTTTTACTTACCCACTGGGGTTTATTGCATATACACCCCTCCCCCCTAATAAGGAGTTACTGTGTATAATTGTTGAATCGTGGATTGGACAATGTAAGTCAAGACCTAGGATGTAGCTTGCTGACAGAGCAAGTGCCTTGTATGCCCATGGCCCTGGGTTTGAGCCAAAGCTAAGCAAAAATAAATAAGGCTATTGATTAAATGAAATAATTGTAAAAGATGTCCTTTGAGGAAAATTTTATTCTTAAATGCTTTTATTGGAAAAAAGAAGCAAGAATCCCAGAAACCCGGATTCTTCATAAGTGATCAGTTGTTAAACAGGGCTAATCTTGTCACATCCATTTTAGGGGAAGACAGAGGTCGTCTCCCAAGCCATCATGTGAGCCATCAGAAGTCGCTAAAGGACATGCACAATCTTTGAAGAGTCAGTGGTGAACTCCAGACCTAAGGACATACACTCTTTGAAGACTGTGGCCAGGTGTGCCTGGGAGAGGAGTAGAGAGGCTTCACACTGAGAAAGAACATGTGACAATTTTGATGCACACTGTGCTATTTGTGTTGTTGTTTTATTGTGAGATAGAGTCTCAAGTAGCCGAGGCTAGACCTGACCTTGAATTTCTCATCCTTCTGCTTCTACTCCTACCCTGCTGGGATGACAGGGTGTGTCACCATGTTGGGTTATGTAGTGCCAGGGACTCAATCCTGGGCTCTGTGCCTGCTAGACAAGCACTCTACTAGCTGAGTCTCTTCAATATACACTTGACCTCAACTGTTATCAAAGCACCCTCGTACCCTCCTGAGTCAGCTCATGCATGGTTGGCTTACTCCCTTGGTCATGGTGTCACAGTGTCCTTAAAAACCTATGCTTTACCTTGAAGCCCCCAGTTCCTAGGAACAGCAGCACACCGCCCAGGACTCAGCACGTGTCTCATACAGTCGCAAGTGTTTGTAAAGGGAGTGAACGGGGACCCAGGGGACCTCTGGCACATCACACAGGAGTAAGACAAGAACACCTGTGATGACAGCCTGAGGCGTAATGATGGTATGCAGCAGTCAGGGCTGCCAAGCAGATGTAGATTCTATAAAATTACAGCTAGTGGGGGCCCTGTGAGGGAATGGTAATTGAACCCACATGTCGGGGTCAGGTCACAAGCCCATCCGCTGGGTTGGGTACAGCTGAGGGCAGTGAGCTAAAAGCAAGAGCCCAGAATGGCTGCTGGTGCCACCAGGCCCCTGGTTTAGGTCAGATACAGCTGCTGCTCCCCTAGGCATCCCACCCTCCCTCTCAGTCTCCACTTTGGGCGTCTTCTGTTGCTATCCTGGATGAGGGTCAGCAGTTACTTTAGTGAAAAGGAGCCACCATGACAATAGCTGCTGGGCAGAAACTGGGCCTAAGATCTGTTCTCCCTGCCTACCCTCACCTTTACTAGAAGGTTGCTCTTTGGCGGTGGGGGAGGGGGTTGGTCTTCACTGGATTGTGTAATGTGTGTGCATATATGCAAGTGTGGCATATGTGTGTGTGGTGTGTGTGTGTGGTATGTGTGTGAGAATGTGTGTATAAGTGTGTGTTGAGTATGTGTGTGGTGTGTCGGTGTGTGTGTGTGATATGTATGTGAGTAGTGTGGGGTGTGTGTATTATGTGAGTGTATGTGTGTGTGTGGTGTGTTTGTGTACGTGTGTGTGGTGTTGTGTGATGTGAGTGTAGCTGTGTATGTGTATGTCTGTATGAGAGTTTTTGTAACTGTGTGTGTGGTATGTGTGTGTATGTGTATGTGAGTGTATGAGTGTGTATGTGTGTGTGTGTATGTGTGTGTGAGAGTGTGTCTGTGAGTATGTGTGTATATGTGTATGGTGTATGTGTATGTGTATGTGAATGTGTACGTGAGTGTGTGTGTGTGTGTGTGTGTGTGTGTGTGTGTGCGTGTGTGTGTGTGTGTGTGTGTAACTGATTGGCTGATTGCCAACATTCCTCTAAAGAAAGAATCCTCTGGAGTGCATTCCAGGGACCTACATAGACACACTGTGACAAATGACAAGTTGGGGTTGGCGGGCCACAGGCTATGGGAAAGAGTAGAACATCTCAAAATTACCTTCCAAGGCCACCATGGAGGCCACTGTCTGCCTCAGCCAATGCTCCCCCAACAGGCCATTGGTCCTCATGGTTGTCTTGAAACTACTACTGGTCTATCCTTCCTCTGAGGGACACAACCTGCCACCCCGCCAGCCTCAGGCCATGTGTCTCCAGCACAGACCCTGGAGAAACAGCTGGAACCATCCAGCGGCTTTAATTGTAGAGCCCAGCCTTCCAAAACAAGCAAAGGGAAGCCATGGTCTTTGGGACTAGTGGCATCAATGAAGAAGTCAGCCCAGAGCATCGAGGTGGGCACAGAGCCCGGGACCGTGTGGCTGGGGTGGGTGCAGGGGGGAGGGCAGAGACTCTCCCACCATATCCACATTCACAGATGTGCCAGAGCACACTTTTTTTTCAGTGTCTGTAATACGTTTAAGGCTTGGAGGAAATAGAATAGGACAAATGGACGGGTGACAGATGAGTGACAGATGGGTGACAGGTGAGTGATGGATGGATGACAGATGAGTGATGGATGGGTGACAGATGAGTGACGGATGGGTGACAGGTGAGTGATGGATGGATGACAGATGAGTGACGGACGGGTGACAGATGAGTGACGGATGGGTGACAGATGAGTGACGGATGGATGACAGATGAGTGACGGACGGGTGACAGATGAGTGATGGATGGGTGACAGATGAGTGATTGACAGATGACAGATGAGTGACAGATGAGTGACAGGTGACAGATGAGTGACGATGGGTGACAGATGAGTGATGGACAGGTGACAGATGAGTGACGGATGGGTGACAGATGAGTGATGGATGAGTGAAAGATGGGTGGTTGGATACATGAACAAAGAATAAATTCATTGATGGATAATAAGCCAAGAGATTCCTTTTCCTCTGGTTAATAATACTAAAGAGAATAGAAGGTCATAAATCCATGCTCACTAAGTCCCTGATTCCATTCTTGTTCATGTGTTCCAAGAAAATAATGCAAAGGAATAAATTTCCCTGGCCCCTTAAAACGTTGTAGTCGTTTTGCTTCTAACATAGCAAAAGCATGGCTTAAATGTGCAAAGGCCTGAGCTGCCAAGGAGGTTACAACGTGGCCATCAGGTAACACCAGGGTGACAGTGTAGAAAAAAATGTATATCTCTTCATATTTTGAAGTAATATTAAGAAAAGAACCTTACATCTATGATCTAGAAGTAGGCAGAAAAGAGCTGAGAGGTGGCACATGCCTTTAATGCCAGCACTCGAGAGGCAGAGGCAGGCAGATCTCTGTGCACTGGAGACCAGCCTGGTCTACAGAGTGAGTTCCAGGACAGGCAGGGCTACACAGAGAGACCCTGTCTTGAAGGAAGGACAGCTCCATCTGTCAGCCTTCAAGCCCACTCGCACCCAAGAGAAGTCGTCTCTCCATCAGCCTCCATCTCCCAGCTCTTGCCAGGGAGCAGGTGGGCAAGGGCGCTCTATTAACTGTGAGGCCAGGTGACATGCTGTTTGAAATTATGTAGTCTCTCCACTGAGATGAAAAGGAACAACAGGTAAACAAGGAGGACTCTGAAAGGGACTCAGAGAAACTAAAGGTAAAACAGAAATAATACAATGTTTTACTCAAGTTGGATTGCAGATATGATACAGTATTATTATTAATGCATCCTGCAGTATTATTATTATGTAATGCTGTGTTATTATTATTATTTATGCATAATGCAGTATTTTATCTGAGTCAGAAAAGTCAAACAACACAAGCAAACATACATGACCTGTCCTTAGTGCCTCACGGCCGTGCACACCAGCTGCTGATCCACGCTGCTGCCCGGCTTGAGCAAGCAGAGCTCAGTTGTGGACAAGATGGTGAGAGCTGGAGGGAGCACCTGGTTCCAGAAGGCTCTGCTGCCCCAGTTCCTGAGAGAAGGACCAGTGCTTTCTACATATTAACTCAGTCCTTACAACTCCCAATTGAGAAAAATATACTGTCCACTTATTACACATGGAGGCACAGCAGGTGACTGGGAGAGCCAGACTTAGCAACCTTCCTAACCTGGGCTAGTCCAGCCTCTAGCCCATGCTGGGCCTACCTCACACTGTCTTCCTGACATCTGACTTCAGGATGCTGAGATGAGCGCCGCCTCCTGGGAGTATCCCCACAAGCACTCTGGTGTCTCCTTGGTGCTCTCTCCAGAGGACCACAGCCACTTCTTTGCTGGCACTGGAATCTTTCTTGTTGGTAAGTAGATTGGAACAGTGAATCTCAACCTGAACCAATCCTATCATGCCCAGGGAGGAGTCCTGGGCTCTGAACTTGACAGAGGTTAGGGTAGGGGATCAGGCTTGCAGGCACACAAGCTCTTGTGGTAGTTTTCCGAGGCTGTTTCCAAGGGATGCCCTCATCTCCCTGTGCAGAAGGCCTAGGAACCTAGCACACTGCTAGACACTGAGCCTAGGAAAAAGGAGTTAGTTCTGAACCTGGACAAATAGTTTGCCTTCTCTGAACCATGCTTCCTCGCCATGAGGAAGAATAGATATATTTAATTTCCTGGCCTAACTACCACATATAGTTCAAGGGAGGTGAGGAGGAGAGAGGTGTCGGGTGTGCCCTTGGAATGTGCTACCCAAAGGTCAAGGATCTGGGGTCAGGCAAAGGGAGTGGCCTGAAATCCCACAGTAGGCCCATCAGCTGTTTGGAATTCACTCTCAAATGTTCATTCAATATCTGCCATAGATAAAACAGTCTTTGCATGGACTTGGGCCCCCCACCATGGAGAAATGAGCAGTAGATATGACCCAAATAAAGATGACTACCGCGTACTGGACTGCTCCAGCTCGTTGACCCATGTGACTCTTGGGAGACTCCTGAGACTTGAATAGAAGCACTGGCTGAGGTAGCCACACGCCCATTCCACACTCATTCTTCCACACTGCCCCTCCCCCACCCCTGTCTAGGCAAAAACCAAGTTCACAACCAACATGAGCAAACCAAGGCCAGGCCTGGGAAGAGCCACTCACAGGGATTCAGGGCCTGGCTGGCTGAGTCACAGGCCTGGACATCCACCTCACATCCTCTTTTACTCATTAACCAAGAATATGACCTAAATCCCATGGGCAACAGCCACTCAGCACATGAGGAAACCGGTAATGACTATCACAGGCAGCTCAAAGCCGCAATTACCCTTCCCGACAGCAGCGTGGGACCTTCTTATGAAGAGAGAAATTTTTGCCTCATAAATTGCTCTTGTGAGAAATCAGCTGGCGCTTGCTGGTGACCATGGTTACCCTTCCACAGCCAGAGGCAGCATTTCCAGATAGCTGATAGCCTCAGCTCACGCCTGCCCACTAAGCCTCAGGGACAGACTTAGCTGCAGCCCAAGCACATACACACACAGAGATATATATGTATGTATGTACACACACACACACACACACACACACACACACACACACACACACACACACACCAGTAGTGTCTAGTTTTACTATAAGCCTCTGGGTTCTTGGTCATCCAAGCAGTGTCAGGTATGGGTTCCTTCTCATAGATTGGGCCTTAAGTCAAATCCAGTTGGCTACTCCCACAACTTCTGTGCCACCATTGCCCTGACACATTTGGCAGGCATGACAGATTGTAGGTCAAAAGTTTTGTGGCTCGGTTGGTGTCCAAGTTTCTCTTTTGGTGGCCTGCAGAGTATCTTCTGATACGAAAGACACTAGAGGGCTCCATGTAGGCACCAGGTCAATTTCTCTGCATTCAGTTGATTGGTGGAAAGCAACTGTTGGCCTTAGCAACAGCCTGCGTTATTTGGGAATTTCCATAGGACCCTTTTGGCCAATGACTCAAAAGCGATCCAGTTTCACAGGAAGTCTCACTTGATGACAAGAGAGGGCAAGCGGAGACTCTGTATCCCCCATTACTAGGAGTGCTAATTAGGATGAGCTTCAGACACTCCAGGAAGCGTCCACCCTCACCAATGCCCTCCAACTCCAGACATCTGTCCCCACACTCCCTTTCCAGCTCCTGCTCCACCTGCTCCTGTCCCACCTGTCCGCAGTCTTCCAGTAAAATCTATTTTACCCTCCCAGGGAGATACATGCACCCCTGGCCCCCTCTTCTTTACCTAACCTCTGTGTCTATGGATTGTAGCTTGGTTGTCATTTAATTAATGGCTAATATCCATTTATATGTGAACATATATCGTATTTGTCTTAGTCTGGTTACCTCACTCAGGATGGTTTTTCTAGTTCCATCCATTTGCCTGAAATTTTCATGATGTCTTTGTTTTTTGTTTTAATAGCTGAGTAATAAATACTCCATTGTATAAGCATAACACATTTTCTTTATCCATTCTTCAGTTGAGGGACATCTGCAAAGAACATGGTTGAGCAAGTGCTCTTGTGGAAAGGTGGTGCCTCTTTTGGGTATAGATAGAGTGATATTGTTGAGTCTTGAGTAGATCAATTCCCAGCTTTCTGAAGAACTGTCATATGGGTTTCCATAACGACTGTACACGTTTGCACCGGTAATGGAGGAGTGTTCCCTTGCTCTACACCCTCACCAGCATGAGCTGTCTCTTGCGTGATCTCAGCCACTCTGACAGATGTAAGATGGGACCTCAAAGTAGTTTTGATTTTCATTTCCCTGATGTCTAAGGGTGTTGAACATTGCTTTAGCTGTTTCTCAGCCATTGCGATTCCTGTGTTTGAGGAAACACTGAGAATTTTCTTTTTAGATATGTACTCCATTTTTAATTTGGATTATTTGGCTTTGATATCTAGTTTCTTGAATTCTTTATATATTTTGGATATTTGCCTTCTATTGGATGTGGAGTTGGTAAAAACCTTTTCCGTTTTGTAGGCTGCAGCTTTGTCCAAATGACAGTGTCTTTGCCTTAGAGAAGCTTTTCAGTTTCATGAGGTCCTGTTTATAAATTGTTGATCTTATGGTTTGCACTATCGGTGTTCTATTCAGGAAGTTGTCTCCTGTACCAATGTGTTTAAGGCTATTCCCCATTTTCCCTTCGATGAGATTTGGTGTATCAGGTTTTATGTTGCAGTATCTGATACACTTGGACTTGAGTTTGTGCAGGGTGATAAATATGGATCTATTTGCATTCTTCTTCATGCTGACATCCAGCATAACCAGCACCAATTGTTGAAGATGCTGCCTTTTTCTCCAGTGTATATTTCTGGCTTCTTTTTTAAAAAATAAGGTCTCCATCTGTGTATGGATTTAACTCCGGGCCTTCGGTTAGATTCCATTGATCAATGTGTCTGGTTTTAGGCCAATACCATGAGGTTTTTATTACTGCAGCTCTGTAGTCCAACTTGAAATTGGAAATGGTGAGACCTCCAGCAGTTATTTTATTGTTAAGGATTGTTTTAGCTATCTTGGGTTTTTTGTTTTATTCATATGAGGTTGAGAATTGTCTTGTCAAGGTGTATGAAGAGTTGTGTTGGAATTTTGATGGGAATTGCATCGAATCTGCGATTGCTTTTGGTAGGATGGCCATTTTCACTATGTAATCCTACAGATCCGTGGGCATGAGAGCTCTTTCCATCTTCGGCTATTTTCTTCAAAGACTTCAAGTTTTTGTCATACAAGTTTTTCACTCTTAATATAGACTGTTTAAGACTATTGTGAAAGGGGTCGTTTCCCGGATTTCTTTTTTTATTTTTTTTATTTTTTATTTTATTTTATTTTTTGATACTTTATTTACATTTCCAATGTTTCCCCCTTTCTAGGTCTCCTCTTTGGAAACCACCTATCCCCCCCTCCCCCACCTCTATGAGGAAATTCTACCTCCCACCCACCCGCCCACCCACTCCCATATTCCCACCTTGACATTCCCCTTTACTGGGGGCTCTCCTCCCCCTGATGGCCAACAAGGCCCTCCTCTGCCACATATGTGGTCCGAACCATGGGTCCCTCCGTGTGTATTCTTTGGTTGGTGGTCCAGCCTCTATGAGGACCAGGGGTGGGGGGAGTCAGGCCAGTTGACACTGTTGCTCCCTCCATGGGGCTGCAAACTCCCTCTGCTCCTTCAGTCCCTTCTCCAACTCCTCCATCTGGGACCTCACTCTCAGTCCATCAGTTACTGTAAAGTGAAACTTGGGTATTCCAAATGTTTCGGCTACTATCCACTTATCAGTGAGTACATACCATGTTTGTTCTTTTGTGATTGAGTTACCTCGCTCAGGATGATATTTTCAAGTTCC
>CM052705.1:382126-454014 GCA_028551405.1 Uromys caudimaculatus
ACCTAAAGAAAGAGATGAACATAAATATACAAGAAGCTTACAGAACTCCAAACAGATTGGACCAGAAAAGAAATTCATCCCGTCACATTATAGTGAAAACACCAAATACACAAAACAAAGAAAGAATATTAAAAGCAGTAGGAGAGGTGTGAATATGTTTCAGCCTACTTGTTGCCCTGGGAGGAGTGGCCTATTAGCAGGGCGTGGCTGCTGGGGTTGGAGCCTGGAACCCAGCAGTGAGTCAGGGAGGGAGGTTAGAAAGGGAAGACTCATGGAATCCACAGGAGGTGGGAGGTGGGGGAGTGTATGCAAGGGAGGCTTCCATTTGTGTTCTGCTGGAGAGCTGGGGGTGAGGCAGAAGGATTGCATCTGGGGGGACAGAGATAGTAGGAAAGATCTGTGGTCAGCCTACCTGATTTTCTGGCAGGCATGGCCTGTGGATTATTGGGGTACCTACTTGAGTTGTGGACTGGGGGTAAAGTGACCAAGTGCTGGGAGGGAGGTTAGGAGGGAATGGACTGAGATCCTTAGGAGACGTGGGCCAGGATGGGGGAGGGGAGGGAGGCTGCAGCTAGTGTTCTATTGAAGCACGAGGCATGGGACTGAGGATTGGGTTTGGAGGGGGGGAGGGAGTGGTGAGGTCTTCAGTTAGCTTCCATGTTTCCCTGTTCTGCATAGCTGGTATTTTCCCAGGGAAAGCCTGTGGTGTTGGAGGCCGGGAGAGTCATTGGTCTTTCTTGATCCTTTCTCCATCTTGTTCAGTCTGGCCGTCTAATTCCTGTGTAAAGTGGGTCTTCCCTCCTCAGCTAAATGCGCCTGGAAGCACACTCAAACAGAGAAGCAGAGGCATGTTGCCTACATGGTTCTAAAAGTTGACAGTGGTTAAACCTCATTCCCAGGGTCTCTGAATGTTTACTTGCTCATCTGTAAAATGCGAACTCTAACCCTACCCTGTACACAGGACTAAGTGGGAGCATGCATGTGTCATGCCTTACACGTGGTAAGAAGTATATAGACTCCCTCTCTTCCAGGTGCTGTCTTCTGTGAAGCCATTTTAAAAGCAGCAGAAGTGTTAATCTTTCATTAAGGATAGGTAAACTTCTTTATTTTTTAAAGACACGGTCTCACTGTGTAGTTTTGGCTGGCTTGGATTTCAGAGAGGGCTATCTGCTTCTGCCTTCCAAGTGCTGGGATTAAACACATGTAGTACCATGCCCATGAATAGACTCTTTGAAAAATACTTGCAAGGTCACAGAACCCAGCACTGGTGAACCGTAAAGGAACTGGTGTTTTCAAAGGCCGCTGGAGAGGGGGAGTTTCAAAGGCATGATTTCTTCCTAGTGAGAAAACAACATGGAGTCCCAGCACAGTGCCTGCTCTTCAGCCATGCTGCTGTAAGTGCACACATATGTGAGGGAGATGATTAGATGTGTGCATAGCAGTTTTCATTCATAGCATTGCTTTCAGTGTAAAAATAAATTAAATGTTCGCCACAGGGCATCTTCACCAAGCTCAGACACAACCTTACCTCAGAAACACAGTTGGGAGTGACTGTGACCATGTTGGTAAACCAGTGTGTGTCAGTAATGGAAATCTAGGTTTGTCAAGATGGAAGGGTTCTGTGTGTATCACTGAATAAATAACCCAAGTTCCAAATGAGGACATGTAGAGCAAACGTCCTAGGCAGTTTCTGAGGCCCCTGTCCCTAGGTAAAAAGACATCTTGGATTGTTCACACAGTCTTCTCAGGCAGCTGCAAGGACACCTTGTCACTGTTAGTCACACGTACTGGAGTCACACACAGCTCAGAAGTCAGTCCCAGTGCTTTTGAATTTGTGCTCCAGAATGCTGCCGGACCCACATCATTGGATCAGAATACAGGGGCTCCTTGCCTCAGTTTCCCCAGAATAGGGAAGCAGTGTTTCTATCCTCCATAAGCCAAGAGGAGTTCAGGCTTCCATAGAGGCGGGAGACTAAGGTTAAACCTCTGTCTCCTCAACTGTCCAGGGAGCAGAGGGGACCCGGTCAACAGTGGTCATACAACATGGTTGTCTGGACTCTCAGCCTCAAGGCACAGACAGGCACTGTTCTGTAAAACACCAAGTGCTGGGTGCAGAAGGTCAAGATTCAGGCTGCTTGCCCTGAAGGAGCTCAGTCCAGGGGGAAAGCAAATAATGCAAACCTCCATGTGACTGGCAAGAGAGAAGGTGACCTAGTCTGGGAGGAGGTGCCCCTGTGCTGGGCCTGAAGAAGGGGTGCTGTAGAGGCAGGGCGAGCTTCATGGGTGGAGGAAGCAGCTCCTGTTGGGCTCCTCTGGGTGGCGGCTTCACTCTCTCTCACTCTGTCTCTTGGCGGTGTGGCCTGCAGAACACCGGACATGCTGCTGAAGAACAAGAGTCATGTGGTTTCCAATCAAGAGGACACTGTGCAGAGTCTGGAATTGAACCCTGCATCCCACTCCCAGCCGTGCTAAGCACATCCAGAGAGGAGGATCCCATATGGAGAGGCACCATGCTCGAGGGTGGTTCCCAGAGGGATGGAGTGAAGTCCAGAGTCCCCACTGTAGCCACTCAGATATCACTCCAGGCAGTGGCAGACACAGACCCCAGCCCTGCGATCTTTGAGACACAGCTTGTGGCTGAAGGACTACCCCAAATGTGTTCAGAAACTGTAATCCCCCAGGGCAATGTTGCCTTACTCTCATGGGTGTGGGAAAGCATGTGTGTGCACGTCTCCAGGGAGGGGTGAGGCAGTCAGTCTGCTTCTACTGAGGGAGCAACACACACTGCTCTACTCATCACTGTGAGTCACAGGCTGAGGTCCTGAGGTTCCTGCTGGCAAAGGGCAGGTGTCTTTTTGTCTTTCACAGCCTCTGAGATGAAGGTTCTCCCTAGCCTGGTGTCTACTCAACCCATGTGAGGACAGTCTATTCCTTACAGAATGAATGATGGCAGGGTGTTGTTCACGGAAGGACTTACAGAAGTAGTATTTCTTTTTAAAAATTATTAATTAGTGTGTATGTGTGTACATGATCTGTGTGTGTGTGTGTGTGTGTGTGTGTGTGTGTGTGTGTGTGTGTGTGTGTGTGTATGTGTGTGAGTGAGCATCAGGTCTCTTCTTCTGCCACATTTGGAAGGACTCAGGTCATCAGGTTGAATGACCCATGCCTCTACCCACTGAGACATCTTATTGGGCCCTGAAGTTGTCATTCAAAGCATCCCTTTATACTGAGCATGCAAAAGGGGGGTGGCTTCCCTAACTCTAATGTTCTGATATCGTACCTGGAATCTGAGTTGTAAAGTAAGGCTGGAGTATTGGGTGAGGACTGGCCCTCAGGGACAGAACTCTGCAGTGAGAAGATCATAAAAGACTGCTGGGACTGTTCTGTACTGCCACCTCTGAAACAGTGACATTGTCACTTGCACTGAGGCCGCCTTTATTCCTCTAACTTTCCCTCCCTGTCCTTCTCCCTGCCCACCTGGGCCCGGACTCAGGGCCGGAGAGTGCTGTGGTCCTTGTGTGAAGATTTTCTTCTGACTCACAGAGGAAACTGCTCTGGAAACTGTGGTTCATTCCTGACCCTGAGAGATCGTCAGATACTTCATGGTCCTCGAGATGGTCTGGGATTGAAGACGGCAGGGGAGAGCCATGTGTCCAAGAAGTCGAAACTCACATGTGAGGCGCCTGGAGAAAGTGGGTTTTAAATCCTATCTTGGGATGGCAACAAAGGGACAGGCTAGCATTTTTTCCCCAAGTGGCAGTTGGTAGAGCAGGTTTCAACGAAGAAAAGATAGTTATGCACTTTATTCTTTAAAGAAATGTTCTCAGGTAGCCCCAAATGGCCTCCAATTGATTATGTAGATGAGAGTTCCTGATTCCCTTGCTGCTCATTCAGTGCTAAGATTACAGGTATGAGCTAGAATGCTCAGGATGTGTAGTCCTGGGGGTTCAACACAGGCCCTTCTGCATTCTAGACAAGCCCTGTACCTGCCTTTCAGAGCATGTGTCAGCCGCTGTGAGAAGGCCCGAGATCCAAGTGTGGGGTAGGAGCCACCACGATTGTAGAGGAGGTCGTAACTGATACTCATAGGCTTCGAGACCCAGTTTTAAGGATACACGGCCCGTGTCAGCATCTTCCGTTGTCATGGACACAGGAGTTTTATGGCTGTTCTGTACAGCAGTGGAGGCAGGGAGGTTAAATTTCCATACTGAACCTGTGGCCTTTTAGAAAGACTGGACACTTGCTCAATAAGATTTTAAACAACTAAAACAAACCAGAACGTATTCAGAAGTCCTAGGATTGAGACCTCCAAACCTGAGAAGACTTTTGTATCTTTGGGAGAAAAATCTTTGGAAATATAAGCGGAGATGAAAGCAAGGACCAGGGAAAGATCTGTCTCTTGGCTGCTGTCTAGTGACCTGGAGCTGCAGTTATGACAGGTCACATCTTCCTGCCATAAAGCCTACGGCTTTGGAGGGACATACAATACACTCTGAGGATCCTTGGTCGTTAGGGGAGATGGGAAAGCATCTGTTCCTACAGGGATGGCTACAGGAAGAAGAAAGATGATAGATTTGAATGGTTAGATTAAGTAGATGCTCTGGTTAGTTTTTAAAGATTTATTTACTTTTATATATGAGCGTTTTGTTTACATGTATGTCTGTGACCATGTACATGCAGTGGTCATGGTAGTCAGAGAATTACAGATGACTGTTAACGGTCATGTGGTTGCTGGGAATTGAACCCAGGTCCCCTGGAAGAGCAGCCAGTGCTCTTAACCACTGAGCCATTTCCCTAGCCCTTGTGCTGGTTCATTGTTTCTGTCCATTTGTTATAAACAAGAGTCACTTGGAGAAGAGGGACCCTCAGTTGAGGAACTGCTCAGGTCAGATTGGCCCCTGAACATATTTGTGGGGCATTGTCTTGATTGCTGGTTGATGTGGAGGACTCAAGCCACTGTGGGCAGCACTGTCGCGGGGTGGGCAGTCCTGAGCTAGCTACAGAAGCTACCTGAGCATGAACAAGCCAGAGAGTGAGCCAGAAAGCAGTGTTCCTCAGTGGTTTGGCTTCAGTTTACTGCTTGAGTTTCTGCCTCTCTTTTGGATTGTGACCTGGGAGGGAATGGGAGCCAAGCAACCCCTTCTACTTATGGTTAGAGGGTGGTTTGTTTTGTTTTGTTTTTGTTTTATCATAGCTGAGAGGAAACTAGGACAGCGACCCTGCAGTTAACTGCAGATGCTTAGGAGGAGGACTCTGTGAACATCTACTTCCTGCCGGACTGACAGGCAAGGATCAGAGGCTTCAGAAACTTGAATGAAAATTAGAAGTAGCTGTGTGTGGACTTGTTCCTCAAGCTGGTGACCAAGAAACAGCCTGTTGGCTCACACACGGTCAGCCAGGACAGGCCTAGGTACCCACCGTGACGAACAGCTGGAGAAACCTCCTGGATCAACACACAAAGGGCTGTTTTTGTTTTCTCACAAGTACACATCTAGCTCAGCCTGCCCTAGAGTAGCACAGAGACAGGCAGCCACTATTTGGATGGGTGTATGGAAAAATGCAGAGAAATTCTGAGCCTTATCCTTTTTTAAAATTAGCTATTTAAAATATCCAGAATCCAGCTTAGAAACTACTTTCTGGATTCTCCATGAAATGTTTCCCCATGAAACATTTCCTGACTTTCTCCATAAGTTCCCGTCACTGAAAGGCTTTCTGGCCTTCTTCTCCATGGGGTTTTATTGTCTGTCTCAGCTTGACTAAGAATTCCTGAGGGAAGGCCTTGGAGCCAGTGATGACCAGCACAGAGTCAAGTTCATGAGTCAACCCAGCCAGTGTTTGTCTAGATGATATTTTCATCCTTAGGGAGGCAGAAGCTCTGCTCAGGGAGATCCTGTCTTACAGGAAAGAAAGGTCACCCTATCTCACTAGGGGTTGGGGAGCTGTAGAGGCAAAAGTAGAAACCAACCTGACACTCCACATCAAGCTGTTGATGAGGCACCAAGCATTCAGTCAGAATTCTAGAGCAGAAGTCAAAACAGGCCTAGAAGAGCCAGCATTCTTGTTTACAGGGAAGGAGGGGATGGAGTGCCAGGGCCTGCCCAGCACCCGTGGACTTAGGTTCTCTGCGGGGACAGAGGTGAAGGCCAGTTTGGGTCTGTGCTGCCTCATGGGTGTGCTGGTCTCTTGGCGAGGGCCTTTGATGCCTGAGGGTCTTAGGAAGACCCAACCTCCTCTGACTGCACATCTGGACCAGCCATTCCTACCTTCAGGGAGTCAGGGTGGTCATGAAGCATGGTGTCACACACAGAGGAGTTCTTTACACAGTTCAGCCTCTCATCTGTTCTGCACAGGGAAGATGGAGGCACAGAGAGCATAGATTCAGATTCAGAAAGTCTGTGGGAGGCAAGAAGCTAGGACTTGCAGATCACCAAGTTCCCAGAGGCTGAACTTCCATCTACCTCTGCCCTTCCCTGAGCCAGTCCACAGCAAAACCACTCCTCACACTCCATGAATCGTCTGTCCCCTGTATGTCCTGCCTGCACTCCCGCATGACATCCCTGGCATCCCATCTTGCCTGGCCAGCTGGACTTCTGCCTTGAGGAGGGTCCCCTCACTCTCAGGCTCTGGTCCTGTGGGTGACAGTTTGTCAGGAGCTACTTTCAGTCTCCTTCATGGCCACCCTGGGGATGGTCAGAGCTGAATTTCTTCCCTGGACCTGATAGAAGTCTTTGTTAATTCCATCCACACAAGACCCAGCCTCTCTCTCCTACTCTGACCTCCAGCCTCTAGTGTCTCCATCTTTTTTGGCTTGTCTTCCTCACTAATTAAATGCTTTGAGGCACAGTGTGTCATGTCAGGGAAGTGCATGGGCCTTTCTACATATTCTCCAGAGCCAAGAATACAACTTCTTCATCTCCCAAGGTTCAAGGGCACAACCCATCTTCTCTCTTCTACTCTCTGTCTCCTGGCCACGCTCCCCGCTCCCTTCCTCTCTTCTTCAGTGGAGCTGGTCCATCCTGCCTGGAGGTCCTGGTGAGAAAAGTACATTAAGATATCCATCAAGTCAGAAAACCCAGAAGTAATCTTATCTTTCCTCGCTTCAATCTCTCTCGAACACAAAACAAAACAACACCAACAAAACCAAGGACAATGATGCTTCATGGATAGATGGAGCTTTACCTCCAAATTAAGAAGCAATGGTGGCCAACCTTTCCACTCAGCCAGGTAGGGTCCTGAGCTTGGATAAAAAGCCTCCTCCCTCTAAGAATGGGGGGAGAAGAGCAGAGGTCTCCAGCACACCCAGGCTCTGCAGCACACCTGTGCTCTGCAGCACACCTAGGCTCTGCAGCACACCTGTGCTCTGCAGCACACCTAGGCTCTGCAGCACACCTGTGCTCTGCTGCACATCTGTGCTCTGCTACACACCTGTGCTCTGCTGCACACCTAAGCTCTGCAGCACACCTGTGCTCTGCAGCACACCTAGTCTCTGCAGCACACCTAGGCTCTGCAGCACACCTAGGCTCTGCTGCACACCTGTGCTTTGCTGCACACCTGTGCTCTGCAGCACACCTGTGCTCTGCGGCACACCTAGGCTCTGCAGCACACCTGTGCTCTGCAGCACACCTAGTCTCTGCAGCACACCTAGGCTCTGCAGCACACCTAGGCTCTGCAGCACACCTAGTCTCTGCAGCACACCTAGGCTCTGCAGCACACCTAGGCTCTGTAGCACACCTGTGCTCTGCAGCACACCTAGTCTCTGCAGCACACCTAGGCTCTGCTGCACGCCTGTGCTCTGCAGCACACCTAGTCTCTGCAGCACACCTATGCTCTGCAGCACACCTAGGCTCTGCTGCACACCTGTGCTCTGCTGCACACCTAGGCTCTGCAGCACACCTGGGCTCTGGCATGCACATCCTTTTCATCCTGTCCTCACCCACTCACCAGCATGCTTTCCTGCGGTGTCCCAGATGCCAGGTGCTCACTCTTAGATCCCTACAGAGAACAAGACAGCACAAGTAGCCAACTGGGCGGTGGTGAGAGCCTCAGTCCCCACCTTCCTTTCTTGGAGAAGGCCTGGATGATTGGAGATTTCTGGAACCATGGCACTGTATCTCAGTGGTGTTCTACCTTTTGGCATCTCAGAGTATCCGCAAATCCCCCAAATTCCTCAGAAATGAAATCACTCAGGCAAAATGAATTTGCAAGGAAGGAGGAGTAATGAGCAGGCCTGAGCTGTAGCTTCAGACCTAGCTGCAGTCCCCCCCGCCCCTGCTTTCTTAATGGGGGGACATTGAACCCATTTCTGGTACCTGGATCCTGGGTTGCGAGGACTGCTATATATACTCTGGGTGGATACAGCATGCAGTGTGCAGTCAGGAAAGAACTGAATCTTTTTCCTTCAAATTTATATTTAAGCCAAACACACCAGTGAGGGTTTAGGAGATGGAGGTCTGGAGCTGAGTAGCTTGTGAGGGTGGAGCACCCAATGGGATTAGTGCCGTGGAAGAAGAGGCCAGAGATTTAGCTTGCCCGTGTGAGCAAGGAAAAGACAGATATCTGCAGCTCAGGAAAGAGCTACCCTGACACCCAACCGTGCTGTCTCCTTCCCTTATCTCAGATGCCAACCTGCAGATTTGGGATAAATGGTTGCTTGTTGTACAGGCCACACAGCCAGAACCATCATTGCTCCATTTACAGCAGGAGTTTAGGACACAGAGAGATAAGTAACTTGCTCAAGGAGGAATTCTATGAGCCCAGAGACACAGTTAGTTCCAGCCTTGTTAGTTTAGAAAGGGGTGGCAAAAGGGGCAGAAGTGAAGTTGGTCTATCTTAAGGATGGAAAGTCCCTGCCGAAGAATATGAAAAAGGTTTCCCTGAGAAGGGTGGGCTGGGTGGGCAGCTGGTCTCCTGGTTGAAGGCTTGTCCAGGTGGGCCTTGGTGGAGGGGGTCTTCATTCTGGTCTTTCATGGTCTCTGGTGAAACAGATCATTGACCTCTTGCCCACGCTGGTTCACACCAGGCAAGCAGGAGGCCGGGCCTGGCCTGGTACTGTTTGACCTGGCTCAAAGGGGTCCCTTATATGACATGTGCTCCAGCAAGCACATGGTGCTTGGGCAAGCAGCTAGGTGGCATCCTGCTGACTTGCAAAGGCATCTGTTGGCACGCAGGTTGTGTGAAACAGAGCTTGTAATTACAGCCATAAATCAAATGTGGACAGAGGAAAAGCTGTCTGTATTTTGTACAGAAGAGGTAAAAAGAAACAGCAGCTGTGATACGGCAGCCAGGCTGGCTAGATGCTGCTGAGGGGGAGACATGGCGCCACAGTGAAGGATGTGTGTGTGGGGAACAGGGGTGTCCTCTGTCTCAGGAGGTCATATTATAGTCTCCATGCTTAGGATGTATGTCACCTAGAAAAAAAAGGTTCTTCATGAAGGGACCTATCCAGGGAGACAGCCGTGATCTAAGTCCAATTTAGACCAGTTTATCCTTAGCATCCTTGTTCTCTCGCTGGCTTTGAGTTCCTACTTGGTTGCTCGCAGCTCTTTGCCCTTTGCTGGAGCACTTAGAGAAACTTACTCATGTGTTGGTGTTTGCTAGGAGCTTCCCCAGGGCTGGCCTTCTCAGGTGTTTTTCTTCTTCTCAATGATTTTATTCAGGCTTCATTTTTCCCTTCTCAGCTCAGTTCATTTCTAGTCCTTGAAGGTGTAGATTGAACCAGGACATTCAAAGAGCCCTGTTCTCATCCACGATTGGTTTAGGAACAGGCATGTGACCCAGTTCTCATCAAGGAGATCAAAGAAATCTCCTTTTTCCAGGAAGAAGAAAGAAAAGAAATTTAGAGAGGATCCTCTGATTTGGCCTGGCCCAGCACAGTTGTGCATCTTGAGGTTAGCTAGGTGATGCCTCTGTGTTCCAGTTTCCTTGCCTATATGATGTAGTATCTTACAGTGTCACAATGTCTCAGGGTGTCCAGGAATGACAAAAGAGGTGGTGCATGGGAGACTCTCAGATTGGGCTTATGGTAGATGCCCAATTGTAGGCATAATGTTTTTGTATAATTCATATGCTGATTTCCCTGCCCCCATATCTGGTTGCAATCCAGACATGCCATTGTAATGATTATTCTAAGACTCTTCCCTCTCTAGTTTGTATAAACATTGTTCCCTGCTTATTCTCTGACTTGTCAATAAAGCTGGTCAACCAGTTTATTAAAATATCTGGGCAGAAGAGAGACTAGGGCTAGGCTTCTGCAAGCCAGGGAAAGGGTAGAGAGAAAGGAGGGGGAGGGAATTTATCAGGAAGAAGGGGTCTGGTGAGAAACCATGGAAAACACCTGAAGTCTAGACCAAATGCAAGTACCTCGGGGATTCTGGCTGAGAGGTAGCCAGATTAGAGGATTAGAATAGATCAATGACTGCCAAACTACTATTTGTCAAAGCTAATTAAATAAATCTGGTAGTCTCAAGCTCATTCATTTGGTAGTAGAGAAAAACTAGCCACACTAAAAAATCCATTTGCATCCAGTCACTGGGAATCATTACTGTGAGCTCACATCATCCCGTGTACTTCCGGTCTATCTCCCCCAGATGTCTTTATAATCTAGCTGTGTTGGGGCTTACTCCCCCACTTCAGCTTGTCAGACTTGCCTGCCCATGTCTTCTAACCTCTAGACTTGATCCTTAGTCTAGTCTCAAGTTGGCCTTGTGAGGCAGGTAGACTTGGACCATTTATTGAATCTTTAAAGTGAAGGAGGTTTGGGAGCCGAAGAGCATGTGTCCCCAGTGCAGTTCATGTAGTGAGGACAGGTACGTCTTCAGAACACACCTCATCTGGATAGCTGGGGTCCCTATGAGGATAGATAGAGGCAACTCTAGAAGACCAGGAGTTGGAGGTTGTGGAGTAAGCAGAGATAGGCTGGCAGCAGAGCAGACTTGTCAACAACCCTGGACCCAGGAATGAAGGCTTCAGCCATGAAGGAGAAGGGCCGAGGCAAACAGCCACCATAGAGAGAAAAGCCAGAGGGCTCAAAACCCAAGAACAGAGGGCTAGGAGAAGCTGAAGCCATGGGTGGAAGATTACAGGGCTCTGTGGGAGAAGTGAGGCCTTCCCCGTGAATTTATTTTTTTATGCTTTTGATTTTTGAGACCATGTACTATAAACTCTTGATCTCCTGCCTCTAACTCCTGACTGCAAATATTACAGACATTTCTTTGGGAGACCTGACTTTAAGGCTTGAGGGTCACCTATGTCAACTCTTCAAGATTGTGTGTTCGCTGGCCTGTACCCCGAGTGTGACTTCACATCATAAACCATAGTCCAGAGGTGCAGGAGGCCTGGGCAGCAGCGGAGAGCACTGACTGCTCTTCCAGAGGACCTGAGTTCAGTTCCCAGCATCCCCATGGTGGCTCACAGCTATCTGTGGCTCCAGTTCCAGGGGATCTGATATCCTCACACAGACATACATGTAGACAAAACACCAATGGATATAAAATAAAAATAAATAAAATTATTAAAAATACTATAGGTCAGAGATGGTGCTGTCTATCATCCATCTTAACCCAGAAAGCCACATTCTGGCTCTGTTCTTTACCACAAGAGAATCCAAGAGTTAGTATCTGCAGGGACCTGGGCATTAGGTTTGTGAGGTTTTTGTTTGTTTTATTTGTAGAGTGGGGCATGCTTAAGTTTTCCCCGGGGAGCCACCCACCAGCATCCCTACCCTTCTATTCTGCAGTTATTCAGAGATGTTGCCCATGTTGTATTAAACTGTAGAAAAGTCTGATTTGGGATCGTCTCACTTTAGCCTAAAAACAATATAAGCATATTGTTAAAAAAAAAAAAAAGAAAAGAAAGAACTTGGCGGGTCGGGAAAGGCATGTGCGATCCTACTGTTACTTTATTTTCTTTCCAGCCTTGGTCCAAGTGCTGGTGTTTCATCACACCGTCCTATGCTCTGTTGAGTTGTAAGCCTGGTGTCAGGGTCCTGTGCTGCCCTCCATGGCTCTCCCAGGTGGACAGACACTGTCTGTCCTTCCTATTCTGCTCTTTTCCCATCCTGCTCTGAACCTTGGCAGATGGCCCCTATGGACTGTACACACTCACTTCTATGCCCTCTGGGACTGGAAGGGTTAAGCCAGTAGGGGGCATCAACCAAAGAGCACAGGAAGAAGGGTGAGTGCTGAGTACTTCCTTCTGGTATTTGTCTGTTGGTGTTACTGTAACAAAATGCTGCAGGCTGTGAGGCCTGAACCATAGGCAACTGTTCTCACAGTGATGGAAGCTACAAGTCCCGAGATTAAGGTGTCAGCAGGGTTGGTTTCCTCTGAGCTTCTCTTCCTGTATTATCTGTGTTTGTGTGATAGAGAGAGGACAAGGAAAAAAGATGGAAGAAGGGGAGAGTGACAGAGAAAAGACCCTGGTATCTCAGTCCAGATTTCCTTTTCCTTCAAGGTTACCAATCAGGTTGCATTGGGGCCCCATACTCAATTTAACCACCTTTGCAAAGTTTCTATTTTCAAACACAGTATTGGGGAATTAAGACTTTAATATATGGATCTGGAGGATATACCCATGGCTTCTGTCAGACCAAGGACTCTTTCTCTACCTGCCTCAGTGGCATTAATGGTGCTGGACTATTATCAGTCCCAGGGCCTACATACCCCTGTGTCTCCCCTTGACTGACCCACATCTTTATAAATAGTCACTTTAATTGACTCTGCTTACTGGACCATTTTAAGAGGGTGGCTTCCTGCTGGCGAAAGATCCAATAGCTCTAAAGGGTTTCTTTGTGGTGGGGGCAAGACCCAGCCCTGGTGTAGCTTCTTGCAGGGGGACACTTGGCTCCGGTCACTTACTAATGTGGAGGTAGAGAGGGGATGTTGACCATACAGCACATGACTTAAAGCAGAGTGGGCCACATCTTTAAGACAGCCTCAGCAACCTTAGTGGCTGCTTCTCCTGACTCCAGCTCCTGTCTCTCTTCCAGCCTCAGTCCCAGTTCTCAAATCCTTCCTCTTCCTTTTGCACTCTACTGGTCAGTAGATCCCTCCCGCACCTGTGTTTTCTCTTAGCCCATCCCAGCATTACTCAGACACTTCTCATTTCTTTTCCCGAGAATCTTTCCGGTGTTGGGATGACCTGGGGCTCTCTCTTGGAGATCCTGGCAACACCTTGTAAAATATCCACTTCCTTTTCTGCACTCTGGCAATTTTGCTTCTATCATACCATGATGGTCATCTGAGGTATGACACTCTATGGTATTCTGAAGGAGTAGCATGCCTTTATTTATCTGGTCAACAACCCTGTTGTTGATTATGTTTTTGGAAATACTGTGGGTTTTTAAGCAATCTTTTTGAGCCAAATCCTTCCTTTCCCATTGCTCAGATCTCAGCTGTACATAAGATTAAAATAAGGAGAGGATCAAAGTATGAGTTCTCGAAACACATGGTTATTGCAAAGGCAACTTTTACCTAGGTTTATGGTCCTTTAATGAGGAGGACAAATATGAACAACTCTCGCAGGAATGCACACAATAAGAGTGTGATGGTTAATCTTGCTTGTCAACTCAATGGGATCTGGAATCCACTGGGCGAGTCTGTCAGGAGAAAAGATTAAGTGAGGAGAGAAGACCCTGCTTAGAGTATGGGGTGCCTTCTGTAGAGTATAGGTTGCCTTCTGTAGAGTATGGGGTACCTTCTGTAGAGTATGGGGTACCTTCTGTGGAGTATAACGTGCCTTCTGTAGAGTATGGGGAATCTTCTGTAGAGTACTGGGTGCCTTCTGTAGTGTATGGGGTACCTTCTATAGACTATAGGGTACCTTCTGTAGAGTATGGGGAAACTTCTGTAGAGTATGGGGTACCTTCTGCAGAGTATGGGGCACCTTCTGTAGAGTATGGGGCACCTTCTGCAGAGTATGGGGCACCTTCTGTAGAGTATGGGGCACCTTCTATAGAGTATGGGGTACCTTCTGTAGAGTATGGGGTACCTTCTGTAGAGTATGGGGTAACTTCTGTAGAGCATGGGGTACCTTCTGTAGAATATGGGTAACTTCTGTAGACTATGGGGTGCCTTCTGTAGACTATGGAGTACTTTCTGTAGTGTATGGGATCCCTCCAGTAATCTGTAGGTACCTTCAATACCTGACTGAGCCTGTTGAGGCATCCAGCTTTATGGACAGAACACCTACCCGTTTCTTAGGCTCTCTAGCATCCAGATAGCCCACATTGTAAGTCACTCTAGCGAGCCACCCCTCCCCCGCCCCCAGTGCTTGGTTCTGTTTCTCTCAAGACCGTTGCCTGACACAATGAAGTATGTTATTTATAACATGAGTTCCAGAGTTATTAATCTGATGCTCACTGAAGCAGGGCTCTGTGAGAAGCAAGTTGTAATTAAAGTCTGAACTCTTCATATGAAGTACCTAGGAAAGGTGACAGCCCACACAGTGCAGATTTACAAGGACTCAAAAAGTCCCTGCAGATGGGAAGGTGGGGCTAGGGATGGAAGGAGAGGCTTCCAAGTTTACATGCTTACAGGTTGTGGTCTTGACATTGAGCTCTCAAGTTATCTGTCAAAAATCTTAGGTTTATATATAGCTTGAGTCTGAGTATGACATCTGAGTCCACTTGGTCATTCAGACTCTGTCTGTCTCTGTCTCTGTGTCTCTCTGTGTCTCTCTGTCTCTGTCTCTGTCTCTGTCTCTCTCTCTCTTTCTCTGTGTATGTGTGTGCCACTACTGCCAGCCCTGTATTTGTTGAAGTCTTGTGTTGGTGATTAGTCGTTAGTTCATCTGTGAGGCCTGGGAAGGTCTGCATCACTCTCTCAAGGAGGGAGGTCACTCCAACTCTCATACTTGGGGTTGACAGAAACTCTTATCTCAAGCAGGAAGAGGAGTACACTTCAAGTCCCTGGCTGTCACTGCCGCCCATACAGTAACTGTGCAAGTGGAGTCATTTCAAAGCTAAGGAATATGGAGATGCTACATGTGAGTTTTCAGTGGCCTTCTGTACAGAAAGATTTGACTTCCCCTGAATGACTTTGAGCAGTTGCCTATAGCCCATGCTAGCACAGAGTCTGAGGCTCTAGAACCATTGTTCAGAGGGGCGAGAAGAGCTTTCTTAAGATCATAGAATTTGCCTGAAAGAGAGCAGTCAATGGGCCTGACAAATGCAGTTACTTGTGGAAAGCTTTGGGGGACACTTGGCAGGAATCTGACATTTGGTGAAGGACAAGGAAATGGGCTTCAGGCAGAAATCTAACATTAGGCCAGGGCCAAGGAAGTAAGCTCAGGCAGGAATCTAATCTTAGGCTAGAACAGGGGAGTAAATTGAGGCAGGAACCTTAATTTTAGGGTGGAACAGAAGAAGTAGGCTTGAGGCGAGAATCTGATTTTGGGCTTGGACAGTTACACAATGCTGCAGTATTGTCTGTCTCTTCCTTTTCAATCCTCGCTCCTGCATTGGAGAACCTGTTGACTGACTGAGCGGGCTTGGTTAGGTGGCACCCAATGTGGGGGCCCAGTAAGCGGGGGGGGGGGGGTACAGCGAAGGACACTGCGGGAAGAGGAAGCGTGCACAGAGGAAAATTTGGGCCAGCGGTGAGGAAACCCCATAATAATGGGGCAAGGGAATGGTAGAAAGCCTTTTGTATTTATGCTTAAAAATATGCTAAAGGCCAGTGAAAATAAGTCAGAAACAAATTACTCAGTTTCTGATTTTTATAGGAGAAATCTGTCCTTGGTTTCCTAAGAAGGGTACAATAAGTTTACAGACATGGGAGAAAGTGGGAGAAGGGACCCTAGTTAGAGATATTTTAGATCCTGGACATGAAAGTATAAAATTAGTTAAGATATTGGAAGATGCGGATAGTGAAAGCAAGAGGAAAGATGAAATTGTTCCATCCATACCTCCTATTTCCAAGGTTTCGGACTAGGCAGGAAAGGGTGGTGAGCCTCTTGATCTCGGAGACAAAATTGAATAGAAGAAGAGGCTGTTAAGTACCATAATGAGGATCAGCCTCCTTTTCAGGATCTCTTAAGGTATTTTTGGGGGGAAGGAACAGGCAAAGATAGCCCAGAGACAGAAGAAGGTGAAACAAAAATTATTAACTCGGCTTATTGAAAGTTTCGAGAAAGTTTTGGAGAACAGAAGAATAGCGAAAGTTCAGATCCTGAGGAGGACGCACCAACAGTAGTGCCGAAAATGAAGATTTTGCCTCCTCCAGTTATTTTAAAAGGTAACAGAAATGAGGGGAGACCTCTTACTTTAAATCCTAGTGTTATCCTTTTATCACCTCTTCAGGCAGGACTGAAACAGGCTGTAGAATGAGGGGGAGATACACAAGGATATGCTTTGCAATGCCCTGTGTTTAAAGCACAGGATCAAGAAGGGAACGCAGTTAGATACCACACTCCCAGTCCTTTTAAACAACTAAAGGAGTTAAGAACTGCCTGTGCTCAGTATGGACCTACTGCGCCATTCACCATGGCTATGTTAGAAGGCCTGTCTACTGAGGCTCTTCTGCCGGCAGATTGGAAACAATTAGTCATGCATGCTTGGGGGGAGGAGATTATCTGCTATGGAAAATGGAATTTTTTGAAAGATGTCAGCAGGCAGCAGAGTTAAACGCTAGAGCTAACAATCTGGATACTTACAAAATATTAGCAGGAGAAGGCCAATATCGAGATATACAGAGTCAGTTACAATTTAATCCTAGTACTTACGCTCAGATTGGTGCCGCTGCTCATAGAGCCTGGAATACCTTGCTTAATAAAGGGGATTTTGTCTCATGACATCACAAAAATAAGCAGGGACCTGATGAGCCTTTTCAGGAGCTTATTGGTAGGCTGATTCAAGCAGCTGGGAGAATGTTTGGAGACGCTAATGCTGGAATGCTTTAGTAAAACAATTGGCTTATGAGAATGCAAACACAGCCTGCCAGGCCACCATAGGACCTTATAGAAGGACTGGAACGATTACTGACTATACTAGATTATGTTCCCACATTGGTCCCTCTTATGTGCAGGGTGTGGCCATAGCTGCCACACTACAAGGAAAAACTATGCAACAAGTTTTATTTCAACAGACTGGAAAAGGAAAGAGGAGGGTTCATCAGCCTCCAGGAAGTTGTTTTGGATGTGGACAGATGGCATCTAGTGAGAAATTGCCCAAATAAAACTAAGGAAAATAATGAGAGAAAACCAGGAGTCTGTCCTAGATGCAACAGAAGGACGCACTGGGCTAATGAATGCAGGTCTAAGGAGATGACCTAGGAAATCTTCTCCCTCAGGGAAAAGGGAGAGGGAGCCAGCCCCAGGCCCTGAATCAATGTTATGGGGCCATGCAGTTCATTCCTCAGCAAAACAATCCTTTCCTTCCAAGCCACCACAGGCAGCACAGGTCTGGCCCTCAGTCCCTTCACCTCCACAGTATTAACTCCAGAAATGGGGACACAGGCTCTTCCTACTGGAGTATATGGTCCGCTATTGCCAGGAACTGTAGGATTGTTACTGGGACGGAGCAGTGCCATTATGGCAGGATTGATGATTGCCCCAGGAGTTATAGATGCAGATTATACTGGGGAAATTAAAATTATAACTTTCTCACCTACCCATATTTCTGTCATTCAGCTCGGACAAAAAGAATTGCTCAGTTACTTCTTGTGACATTAGTTATGACAAAAAAAAAAAAAAAAAAAAAAAAAAAGCTGAAAGACCTGAACTGGTCTTAAGAATAAATGGAAAAAATTTAGAGGGCTGCTGGACACAGGAGCAGCTGTGTCTGTAATAACTTCTGTTCACTGGCCTGGATCTTGGCCTAAAACAACTACCATTACTCAATTACAAGGGGATAGGGCAAAGTTGGAGTCCTGAGCAAAGCGATGATCTCTTACATTGGGAGGATGAGGAAGGTCACCAAGGATGTTTTCAACCTTACATTGTCTCAAATTCACCTGTTAATTTGTGGGGGAGAGATATAATGAAGGACATGCAAGTCCTTTTATACAGTCCAAATAGTAAAGTTGCACAACAAATGTTTGATTGTGGTTATTTACCTAACCAAGCATTAGGAAAGCGAAATCAGGGAGAATTAGAGCCCTTTACCCCCAGAAAAGGAAAAGTAGGTCTAGGGTATTTTTAATGGAGACCATTGACAAGCCTGCACTCCATGCAGATAAAATTACTTGGAAAAGTGATGTTCCTGTATGGGTTGATCAGTGGTCTATTACTTCAGAAAAAATCCTGGCCACTCAACAGCTAGTGCAGGAGCAGTTGCATGCTGGCCACATTGAACCTTCCAGTTCCCCCTGGAACTCACCTATATTTGTAATTAAGAAAAAATCAGGCAAGTGGAGATTATTGCAAGATTTATGAAAGGTTAATTAAACTATGGAACTATGGGGGCATTACAACCTGGTCTACCTACCCCAGCTGCCATTCAAAAAATGCACATAAAATTATCATAGATTTAGAAGATTGTTTTTATATTATTCCTTTGTATCCCGATGACTGTAAAAGGTTTGCATTTCGTGTGCCTGTTTGTAATTGTAAAGAACCTGTGCAGCGATATCATTGGAAAGTTTTGCCTGAAGGAATGGCTAATAGCCCTACCTTGTGTCAAAAATTTGCTGCTGCCTCAATACAAGAGGTTAGGACTGTGTGTCCTTCTGTGTATATCATTCACTATATGGATAATATTTTATTAGCTCATCCCTCTGAGGGGGTTTTACTACAAGCTTTAAAATCTTGGGGATTAGTTGTTGCTCCAGAAAAAATTCAGAGACAATATCCTTTTCAATATTTGGGACATCAGTTATATCCTAAACAAATTGTAGCATAGAAAATTCAAATAAGAAAAGATAATTTACGTGCTCTAAATGATTTTCAAAAGTTGTTAGGAGATATTAATTGGCTAAAACCTCATCTTAAGCTTACCACAGGAGAACTTAGACCTCTGTTTGATATTCTCAAGGGAGATGCAAATCCTAATTCCCCTCAACAATTAACTGATGAGGGACGAATAGCTGTGCAGAAAGTAGAGGAAGCTATTAGCCAACAACAGATACATTAGATAGACTATGATCAATTGTTGGCTGTTTGCATCCTTGCTACAACTCACCCACCCACAGCAGTCCTTTGGCAAAAGGGACCGTTGATGTGGATTCATCTTTCCTCATCTCCAAGTAAAGTTTTAACACCCTCTTATGAAGCTGTTGCTGTGTTAATACGGAATTGTAGGATAGAATCAAGAAAATATTTTGGGAAAGAATCTGATGAAATATTTATTCCTTATTCCAAACAGCAATTAAATTGGTATTGCAAAATAATGATATTTTGCCTATTGCATGTGCAAACTTTTCAGGGAAAATTGATAATCTTTATCCAAAAGACAAGTTGTTGCAATTTGCCTCTATGCATGCTTTTGTATTTCCTGTACATTTACGCATGCAGCCCATAGGAAATGCACTTACTGTATTTACAGATGGCTCATCTAATGGGAAGACAGCATATGTGATTGGATCACATGTTCATTCTCTTGAGTTTCCCCTGCTTCAGCACAAGTAATTGAACTATGTGCTGTAACTGCTGTTTTTGAAATGCTGAAAAATCAAGCTTTTAATTTGTATACTGACAGCTAATATACAGCTCATGGTTTACAATTACTTGAAACTGTTCCTTTTTTAGATACTGCTAATTCTCAAATTTTGCAATTATTTATGCAAATTCAACTCAATTTAAGAGAATGCACTGTTCCTTATTTTATAGGACATTTAAGAGTTCATACTGGATCGCCTGGACCCCTTAGTGAGGGCAATGCCACAACAGATTTCTATACCAAGAAGGTTATAGGCCTTACACAGGAACAATTGGCCAAACAATCTCACTCTTTACATCATCAAATAGTAATAGCTTGAGACAATAATTTGGTATTTCTAGAGAATGTGCATGTCAAATTGTTAAGACTTGTCCTGAATGTCCTCAATTTCTACCTGTACCACATAATGGTGTTAATCCTTGAGGACTTATACTTAATCAATTATGGCAAATGGATGTTACTCATATTTCTGATTTTGGAAAATTAAAATATGTACATGTGACTATCGACACATTTTCAGGCTTTCTAGTTGCAACTGCTTTAACAGGAGAAGCAACTAAAAACATAATTAGTCATTGCCTGCATTGTTTTTCTATACTGGGTGTTCCCAATCAGATTAAAACAGATAATGGAACAGGCTATTGCAGTTGAGCATTTGAGACTTTCTGTCAACAATTTAATATTACCTATATTACTGGGATTCCTTATAATCCTCAAGGACAAGGTATTGTGGAACAGGTCCATGGAACTTTAAAACAGTATTTTCATAAAATAAAAAAGGGGGAGTTATACCCCCATACACCACAAAACTATTTAAATCATGCTCTTTTTATTTTACATTTTTAAAATTTGGATATTCTTGGACGTTTAGCAGCTGAGAGTTTTTGCCATCCTCACAATTCAACTATGTATGTTTCTGTGAAATGGAAGGATCCTATGACAGGAAAATGGCATGGACCTGACCCTGTACTCATATGGGGACAAGGTCACGTTTGTGTTTTTTTATCAGGAAGAAAATGAGGCACGACAGCTGCCAGAAAGGCTGATGTGACAAATGGAGCAACTCCACCCTCCTGCTGACTTCCATGCTGCTGCTGCTGCTGCTGATTCCTGCACACGGTGAAGTCCACCGGGCCTATGTTCCTGACCCACCACTGAAACATCCAGCAGTGTGGTCCAGACTGGAGATTCTCATGACCAGTAATAATACTCAACTTCTTGGATCTCCCTGGAGAGGGGAGTCAATCTATAATAAGACCATGACTTTCAATACACTTGGCAATGGGATCCTTGTTTGTTTTGCGAAGAATAGTACAAATTATGGGTGTATTTCAGTGTTTCTTCAAACTTAGGAGAAAAAGGTTTCACAAACCGTAACTCAAAGCATAGAGAGAGGCATACCTAAACATTATAAGGGATTTGCCCCTGATCCTCATGAGTTACAACCTTGTGGCTCTGTAGCCACAGAGAATGTGGAACAGGCATTTGACAAAGTTATTAGTTGGAAAGAATGTTTTAATCAACCTCCAATGTGGTTTAATGTTTCCAACAAAATGAAAATTATTGAATGGGTAGGGAATCAGTCAAACATTAGGCAAAGGGAGATGTCCATAGGCCTTTGACAATCGGAAGCAGGACATTTCCAGTGGCTTATATGGAAGTTAGCTGCAGCTCTCTTTGAGGTTACACTGGCTATAGATAGAATTGGGGCAGAATCTGGACTTCGAACAAGTGTTAGTGCATGAGTTAAGCTCCCAATCTTTTACTAATGTTAAAATTTCTTTTGTTTCTTCTATAGTATTCAATGTAAGTTGTATTGATATACACTTTCTAATTGTGTTAGTGTGTTGAAACCTGGCATGTCTGTTATGGTGGTCTATCAACCAGCTTTTGTTTTATTGCCTGTGAGTATTACAGGACCTTGGTATTCTGAAAAAGGCTTGCAAGTACTGACAGAAGTGAGTCAGGCTTTAAGCAGAAACAAGAGGGTAGTGGGCTTGATTATTGCTGGTATAGCAGCTTTAATTACATTAATAGCTAGCACCATTGCTTGTACAATTGCTTTGACACAAGAAGTTAAAACAGCTACTTTTGTTAATCATTTAGCAAAAAATGTTACTAATGTTCTGAGCGTTCAAGAGGATTTAGATAGGTGTTTGGAACAACGGATTGACGTTCTTTATGATACTATTCAAATTATTGGAGAGGAGGTTCAGGGTTTAAAAGTAAGGAACCATCTCGAATGCCAGGCCAAATTCCAGTGGATTTGTGTTAACTTCTAAAATTTACAATGACAGTCACTATAATTGGAAAAAGGTTCAAAGACACTTGCAGCATATTTGGCATAATTCTAACACCTCTCTGGATGTTTTAACTTTGATACTGAGATTATGAATTTAAAGAATGCTGCTCTGCTGAGCTTTGATGCTGCTGATATTGCTGGTAATATTGTCCATGGCCTGAGGTCATTATTTCCATCTTGGTCAAGCTTCAAGAATGGCATGTATAGCTTGATCATGCTAACCTTTTTTGTCCTGGGAATACTTTTATCCTGCCCATCGTGTTAAAGCTCGCCTTTAACAACATCAACATGTTGGTGGCCAAAGTACGTGGCCTGAAACTAAAAATGGACACCAAGACAGAGTTATTACTTTAACAGGCTGGCAAGCCAAGGACGGGTAAGATTCTGCATAGAGCCTGACCAACCTAGTACAGAAGTGCTTTGCTTTTGATAGTGCATTTCCACGATGGGTAAAGAAGGCATTCTTGTCAGAATGACCTAAGACAGACTCAGTCTTGTTTATGAAATAAAAAAGGGGGAGATGTGGAGAGCTTTGGGGGCCACCTGGCAGCAATCTGACATTTGGTGAAGGACAAAGAAATGGGTTTCAGGCAGGAATCTGACATTAGGCCAAGGACGAGGAAGTAAGCTCAGGCAGGAATCTAATCTTAGGCTAGAACAGGGAAATAAGTTCAGACAGGCGTCTTAATTTTAGGGTGGTACAGAAGAAGTAGGCTTCAGGTGAGAATCTAATTTTGGGCTTGGACAAGGAAGTAGGCTCAGATATTTTGGCCATCTTAACAAGCCCTTAGAAACATCAATCACAGGAATGGTCACGGGACTTTGCTTATTGCCTTGCTCATTCCTTGGCTATTTGTGTTTATTGTACTGTTTGCCCTTATTGCTTGCATGTAATTAAAATGGTATAAAAGTGGATTGGGAAAAAATAAACCTGCCTTCAGTCTCAGAATTGACTGAGGCCATGCTGCAGTATTGTCTAACTGTCTCCTCCTTTTCAATCCTTGCTCTTGCACTGGAGAACCTGTTGACTGACTGAGTGGGCTTGGTCAGTTACTGGTAAGAAACAACAGCTTTGTCACTGGACAGTGTTTCAAAAGTTACTACACACTCTACAGATCGTGCTGCCTCCTATTCTAAGGCCCAGGTAAACAAGACACTGAAACCCTGTTATACTGACCCTCACAGTGGCAGAATTGCTAGTTATCTGAATGTTTGGGTCTTGCTTTACCACCTGGTACCCTTCAGAATGCCTTCGAGCAATGGTTCTCAACCTTCTTAATGCTGTGACCCTTTAGTACAGTTCCTAATGTTGTGGTAACCCCCAACCATAAAGCTATTTCACTGCTAATTCATAATTGTAACTTTGCTACTGTTATGAATTATTAATGTAAATATCTGATATGCAGGCTGTCTGATATGGAACCCTCAAGGAGGTTGTAACCCCACAGGTTGAGAACTACTACCTTAGAATCATGTAATCTGAAACATACAGATTTATAATCCCACATTTCCATAGGGGTGTGTATATATATATATATACACACACACACATACATATACATATATGTGTATATATATATATATATATATATATAAAATTAAAATTTCATAAAACTTGAAATTCATGGGATTCATTTTTCTTTCTTTCTTTTTTTTTAGTATAGAAATAGAGTTTATTTAGGGCATGGGGAGGGGAGTTAAGAGGGTAGTAGAGGCAAAGAAAAGCAGAGAGAGGAAGAGAGTAGAGAAGTAGAGAGGTGGAGGCTGGCCATGACCACGTGGAGAGAGGGGGGAAGGGAATGGGGAGAGGTAAGAGATAAGAGATGTAAGAGAGAGGCAAAAGAAAGAAATAAGAGCAGGATCCATTTTTCAAACATTGCTTTTCAGCTTTTAAGGATCTTCCAAGTAAAAGGGAAAGTAGAATTATTGAGGACAGTTTTTACAAGCCTTTGGAAAGTTCTGATAGTTAGTAAAATGAATTGGGAGAGTTCAAGTAAGGAAATGTGACTTTCTGCTCCAGGCTAGGTAGTTGATCACTGAAAGTTGACAGACAAATTAACAGGAAAATGGCAGATAAATTTCTCAGTATGAAAGTTCACAGAGTCACAAAAAATGTGGAACTCAGAGGGAAGGACCAGATGTTCGAAGCTTAAATACCTTCTTCATGAGAGAGAGAAATCTGGTTGGTGTGGGCAATAGGAGAAAGGGTAAATTGCTCTGAGGGAAATGAATGGGCTTAAAGAACCAAACATTGCCCAGGTCAAAGTTCAAAGTTCATCTAGATTTGTGTGCATTGCATCAACTCTACTCTTTCTGGATACATTCTAGAATATTCTGAGGTCTATGTTGGTACATGTTGTAATGGCCTAAAACTTATGGAATTGAAACCTTTAGTGTGTGTGTGTGTGTGTGTGTGTGTGTGTGTGTGTGTGTATGTGTTTGCACATGTGTGAGCATCCATGTGCATGCATCAGGTTACACATATGTGTTCATACATGTGAAGGCCTGAAGTTGATGTTAGATGTCATGGTCTGCCACTCTCACCTTATATGTGGAGGAAGTATCTCTCCACTGAGCTCAGAGCTCATGACTGGCTAGCCTAGCTAGCAAGCTTGGCCTGGATATCCTCTGCCTCTGTCTGCCAAGGGTGGGATTACAGGCATCTGTGGCCGCTTGCCACACTTGCCCTGCTGCTTCATGAATTCTAAGGATCAGAATGCTGGTCCTCCCACCCACACGACAACCATCTCACCAGACCCTTATGGGGGTGCAAGTGCTCGGCTCACCTTGTCTGACCTCATCCTTGGCCTCCCCTCCCCTCCTGTCCATCACAAATATTTGCTGTTCTGACTCAGGATCTTCACTCCAGTCTGCCTCCTAAAACAAGTTTTTGGACTATCATTGACAATGAATTCCTTTAAATCATCTAAGAAAACATGTGTAATCCACTGGAAATTTCAAGGCAATGAGTCATCACTCTCCTTGTCCCCCTCAAATTCCCATCTCTTACGTAAGGCTGAGTCACTTTTCACGAGGTCTGCAGGCTGCAGAAAAGAATCTGAAAGCTCTCAAGATGTGTGTATGTGTGTGTTTAGGGGGAGGGACGATGGCTGCAGCCTTGAGGGGCCAGCAGCAGCACAGGACACACATCCTCCAAGGTCACAATCTCTCTCTGCTGCTGCTTCATTTTCTACACGGGGAAAACATCGGATGGAGTTTGTAAGAGTGAACTGTTGCCAGGCTTGAGAACACTGTCACTTGGGGCCTGGGGAGGAGCAGGCTAGATAGAGGGTGCCCCTGCTCCAGTCCCACATGCACTCTAGGGAAGGGTTGGGAGCTACGCCTTTGCCTCTGCAGAGTTCAGAGGTGGAGAAGACATGTTCAGGGTCAGCTTGCCCGTCTGGTCTCTGGCTCGTGCTGGCCTCACAAAAATGCAGAGGGATCCAAGAGAATGAAGAACAGCAGAATGAGGGGCCCAGTCCTTGGATGATGAGGTGGCTCACTAAGAGTTGACCATAAAATTGTCACACACAAATCCAGTAGATAAAGGGAAAGTTATCCCCAAAGGGAACAGAATGAGCCAGAGGCCAGCATGGCTGACGTATCTAAAGAAGTCAGTGTGACACGCCTAGGCTACAAGAACGGTGCAGGAAAAGAGCTGGTCCCTAGTCATATGGTCACATTCATTTCACTGCGTGGGGACAGAGATGCTGGCTGAGTCCCCCGGAAATGAGCCTGCTTCTGTTGGAGAGGTGGGTGCCTTAGATTGCTAACCACCTTCAGAGGACACTGTCTTTTTTCTGAGTCCAGGTACTCAGGACTTGGCTTCCCAAGAACAGTGTCTCCTGAAGAAAGGGGTGGGGGAGTACTCGGGGCTCCTTTATTTTCTTTAAAGGAATGAACAATGCTATCCTTAGGTGCAATCCAGCAGTCCTATGTCCTTGCCCCATCTGAATGTACCCTGCCCCACTACAGGAGACAGTCATCCATCAGAGGCGACAAAGAGCAGAGTCTGAAGATTATGAACCTATCCACTAACTATCACCCTCGTGGGGTCCATGGTCCTCCAAACGGGTGTCCCCAGCATCACCAGAAACCCTGCCTCATGTTTTTCTAACTTCTCAACCTTCCGTTAAGATGGCCACGAACCACGTGTGCTCATTAAGCATTTCACATATGGGCACACTGCTGTAAACAGCAAATGTGGGATATTTTTTTAAAAACTTAGAATAAAGGTTAAAAACAGCACAACAACGATTTTCTACACATCAAAGATTACATGTTGAAATGATAATTTTTAGACATACTGGGTTAGATTAAAGTATGGCTTTAAAATTAATCTCAAGAAACATCTTTTTACTTCTGGCCCCACCCCAAGGCCCACAAACTGAAAAAAGGGAAAAAGACAACAGGAAGATAAATGACAGCAACAGAATCGTGGGGCCCAAAACTCAGATAGGGGTTAGAGGTTACTGATGTCAGCACCTAGGTAAGGCTGGCTCTAAACCAGTGCCTGGGCTGTGCTGGGTCCCCCGTGCCTCCCTGGAACCTCAGAATATGACATTATTTGAAAACAGATGGTCTTTGCAATGTAGCTAATTATGATCAGATTTTACTGGTTTAGGGTGGATTATAAATCCAGAGACTGCCTTTCTTGTAAGAAGCCATGTTAATGCAGAGATAACCACAGAAAGAAGGCCACCTGATAGAAGAAGTGGAGACTGGAGAGACATAGCCACAATGCCTTCAGAGGGTGCATGGCCATACCCACACCTTGACTTCTGACACCCAGCCTCATTGTGAGGTGATTCCGTTCTGTTCTGTCTTGTTTGTTTATTTTTCAAGACAGAGTCTCTGTGTAGCCCTGGCTGGCCTGAAACTTGCTTTGTAGACCAGGCTGGCCTGGAACTCATAGAGATTTGCCTGTCTCTACCTCCAAGGCTAGGATTAAAGGCGTGCACTATCACCGCCTGGCTAAATTCTATTGTTTTAAGCTACCCAGTTTGTGGTACTTCATTGTAGAAGCTGAAGGAAATTCTTGCACTCACTATGAAAAAATATCTTATTAGTGATTCCTATGAATTGTTGAACAACAATTCAGGATGTATTGAATATGTTGAATTGAGTTACTAAGGTTTAGGACAGAAGTTAACTGTGATCACAACTCATATGGCTTATGTTATGTTTCTATTGGGCAATGCTACTCAAGCGTGAACAATAATGTGAAATCTTGGGGTCTTCAGTTGGCAGAGGAAACTGGAAGGCCAGAGGAAGTCAGGAAATTAGCTTCCGTTCCACACAGGATAGGAATCTTATGCTAGTCCTCCGCCCCCCCCCCCCCCCCCCATCACAGCATTCCTCCGATGGATCTTGCCCAGGGAAGGTTGGGTAAGGTGGAGGTGGAGCGGACACCCCAGTCTCTGCTGAACTGGCTATAACTAGAGCCTGGTATTCTACTTTCCAAGACACTGGTTCTAGGCTCAGCTAGGGCGAGGTTCTAGACTCTAGCATGCTCTGCTGGCTGTGTGTGAATGGTGTCTTGGGGTGGGTTGCACAAACAGCTTATCAGTAGGAGAATGCATGCATGCTAGGATCAGTTGTCGTTCAGGCTTCAACACACACACGCATCCACCCTTTTCCTCTCGTAGGTATGACGAGCACCCCACTGAGACATTGCCTGTGAGTCCTAAGCTTACAGACTTGCAGGAGCCAGGATCTCTCACCTGGAGAAATGAGTTTACATCAAAGTGGGTTCTGGTGGCCACGTCCTGATCCCCACCCCCTCCTCTGACTCCTGCCTGGGAATCAGAGAGCCTGTCTACAGGCTGTGTTATAAAACCTCCCCAATTCCCAGAGAGATAATAAGAAAGACTGGTATTTCTGCCACACAGGCCCTGATTTCCGCTCTTCAGAGCCATGCCCAGATGTGTTTGCTGCAGGTACCGGGGCCATGCTGTGGTCTGTCTACTCATTGCATTAATAACTCTTCTAATAATTAATAACTCTTCTAATAAATCCCATGTCCTAGCAGTCCATCTGAGTCTCTCTTGAACCCACAGCTCAGATCTTTCCATTGTCACTCCAGTTGGTGGATGGAGTGAAACGTTGGGAAGAGAGGAGCCACCTGGCTTAGCCAGACCTCGTTCCCTGGTTCATGTTTTCCTTGGCTGGAGTTAGGATTCAACTCCGGGTTTCTGCCTGGAGGTAGTAGTCAGGCTGAGCAGGGTGATGACTGCTTGCTATATTTCACTGTCTACCCAGGCTAGGGGACTGAAGGTCAGTCACAGAATATGTAAATGGGGAGGAGGCCTCCTTGGAAGCTGGTCATCCTGGAAGAGCCTATGTGTTTTCAGAGGTGAGAATTCAAGGGGTAGAGTGGGGGATCCTACCCACTTTTAAGGGGGCCTTCTGATACAGAGGGATATAGACTAGTCTGATATAATTTTTCCTGGATCTAAGGGACCACAGAGGTGACCTTGAAACCACTCTCCAGAGGCCCTGTCAGAAGATCCTCACTGTTTCCTGTATAACAGCGGTACCTGCTGTTACTGCTGCTGTTAAGTCTGATGACTTCCTAACACCACCTCAGATATAGCTCAGCTCACCTCCGGTATAACTCAGCTCACCTCAGGTATAGCTCAGCTCACAAACCGTTCCTTACGTGAGCCACCTGCAGCTACTCAAACTCTTGCGTGTTTTGGAACACCTGGTTGTCCTCTCTGCTTCTGAGATTCTGTCCCTGGGGAGTTGATCCTGGCTACAATTTCAGCTCACTGCAGGAGTTAGATAGACAGCAGAACACTCTTTCTACAGATAGTTACTGAGTGCCGCGAGGCTGCATGGGAGCACACAGTAGTGCAGCTGCTTCATGACCCCTGGTGATGGTGTTAGCTCTGACTGTCTTCCTTTCTGGGCGTGTGCTGGTGTGGACTCTGACTTTCCGGAATAGTGAACTGGTAGTTGGGCGAGTGAGACTCTAGCTCCTGACCAGTGTACAGTGTAAAGCCAGGCGAGGGGTCCCTGTATATGTGGCTGCGTGTGCCCATGCTCCAGTGGGTTTGGAGGTCTGCCTACAGAGCTGACTTTTCTTCCTGGGCCCAGCTTTGGTTCCCAGGCCTCCTCAGCCTTCTCCCTCTTGTCCATTCCTTATCTCTGGCTCTAGTGTTTAAGGGGGGTGGGGGGAGTCATCTAGAACAGTCATGGCTGTTCAGAGCCTAGAGTGCAGTAAGTGTACAGCAGGAGATGGCGCCACCCTCACCCCTCTGGGTCTGACTTCGCAGCCTGCAGCTGGTCAGAGCCAGAGGGGTTCTTGGAGACCAGCCATGACTGCCACAGGCTGTTCCCTGGCCTCCCACCCAGCCACTTCAGCCTCAGCTTGGGGAATTGAGATTCGTTGTTTAGATAGGTGGGGGTGATGATAGTGGGGAATGAGCTTTTCTCTCACACACACCCCCCCCAGCTTTCCCCCACTAGCATTTACTTTACATAGGAAACGGAAGGATGGAAGGATGGGGTTTCACTTGGTCAGAACAAGACCAGCTGGTTGCTTTGGAAGACCCTTCCCAGTACGCAGTAGAATCAGCACTCCTGGGTGTTCTGGGGTGAGAGAGCACTGCCTGTCCTTCCCCCAAATTCCAGAGGGACCCAAAACACTGGCTCTTTCAGTATCTTGGCTATATTCCAGTTCCCATGAGGGCTAACCAGAAGAAAAAGATTTCCACCCAAGCAATGGGAAGTAGCTGGGTCTGGGTGGGAAGTGTCTCAGGATAGCCCAGGGCTGCTGATAGCTTCGCCAGGCTGAGTGTTCACAGACCAGCCTGTCCCTGTGGGCTCAGGTGTGTACCTAGGAGGGGCCCAGCTTGGGGCAAATGTTTTCTTTCTGTTATTCTAGCCCCATGGTTTTTATAATTAGATCTAGAAAAACATTTTTTTCTCCTTTCTTCAGTTCTTTAAAAAAAAATCAAGATTGGCTTAAACACAAAGTGATCATTTGGGTCTTTTGAAGGTAGGAAAAAAACTGGAAAAGAGAGAGAGATGACCTTTTGAGAATAATGCTTCATTTCCACAGTCAGTCTCCACCCCCATAGTTCCCAGCTCCTCTTGCTTAGGAGAAGGCTTTGCTTGGCGGTGACATGAGAGATTAAAGCCGAGATAACAGCCCTGTGTTTCAAAGGCATTTCCCCAAGGGCCCAACCGCGTGCAAGGCATCGGAGGAAACCTTGGCCAACCTCCTGGATCCAGCAGCTGGCCTCAAAATCAAGGCTGCTTGGTGTGTCCCGGAAGCCTGTGAGTTCCCAGGTTGGCACTCCGAGATCACCCTGTGGCTTAGAGGCCTGGCTGTAGGCCCTGGGCCTGCCTCAGCCAGGCTAGAAACTAGTGTAAATAAGCACATTTGTCTCATAGAGACCTCATTTCCTGAGAAATTGTATTCTCCTCAAGGGTATTAGCAATCAAAAGTCATTGCCCCTATGGGGTATATGTGTGTGGGGGGGCATAGCTCTCCCCCCTCCACTTGATAATTAATTGATGGCTGCTGTCCTCTATTCAGTTTTTAGCTATCACATGGTGTTAGAGGTTTTAGCTGAATGTTAACTCCTTTGGCCCCAAGGCAGAGAGCAGCGGCTCTCCTAAGGGCCATTTGACTGTATAAGGACCCAAAGGGTAGTTTGCATAGATGCTACTGTAGGTTCCACCAGCAGAGAAAAGGTCCCGGGAATGCATCAACTGGCAGAGGTGTATTAGGTACAGTTCAGGTCTGGGAGAAAAGAGGGGGTCTAAGTCTAGACAAAGGACAGGCTGGGGGAAACATTAGCCTGGAAGACTTAGGACAGGAGATCTTGACACCAAAGGGCAGCCAGAGCGGAATGTGGAGCCTTACAAGGCCATGCATCAAGGTGTGGGACAGAGGGAGCCAGACTCCTCATTAGACTTTGGATCACCATGGCAACACAAGAGCAGGCAGGTTCCAGGCTGTCCCACTGAGCTGAAATGGTTAGGAGAGCAGCTGTGTACCGACTCTGGCCCACCTCTCCCACTCTGCAGCCTGCCTGGCCCCAGGCTGTTCCTTAGTTTCTACTGCTGTGGCAGAAGACAGTGAAGAAGACACCCACAGGGACTGTGCAAGCAGCACAGGCGGGACCCACTTCAGAAGGAGGGACCGTTATGGGACCACCAGCTAAGTCTCACCAGCTGAGTTCTGTCTTGGGCCACAGAGGCAGATTTATTGCCCCAAATCAGCCTATTCCCAGTTGGCCAGGATGGTCTGCCTCCTGGGGAGATCTAGAAAGTTCTTGGCAGACCGAGGCTGCCTTGGGCGATGGTGGCTGGCCCCTTCTCTCTTGCTTGTGTTTGGGATTAACATGTAGCTCTTGATCCTCTTTCATTTTTCTACTGAGATGGAAACTTGGCCGGGGACCAAGCCTGGATGTTCTTGCAGAGTGGCTAGGCTCAGGCCCAGCTCACGGTAATTGTGGTCATATGCGAGATGCTGGCTCACTGGGCGCTAGAACTGCCGGACAGGGCTACCAGGCAGAGAGACAATGAAGAAAGGCAAAGTATGTGGCCGGGCTCCCACCCTTGCCTTTCTTTTCTTCTTTTTTTTTAAAAAATTTTTAGATACTTTATTTACATTTCAAATGTTTCCCCCTTACCAGGTCTCTACTTTGGAAACCCCCATCCCCTCTGCCCTCCCCCTGCCTCTATGAGGGTGCTCCCCCACCCACCACCCACCCACCCACTCCCGTCTTCCCACCTTGGCATTCCCCTATACTGGGGCCTCTAACACCCTCAGGCCCAAGGGCCTCTCCTCTCCCTGATGGCCAACAAGGCCTCCTCTGACACATATGTGGTCCGAACCATGGGTCCCTCCATATGCGTTCTATTACTAAGATCAAAAACTCAGGTGACAGCAGATGTTAGCGAGGATGTGGAGAAAGAGGAACACTTCTCCATTGCTGGTGGGATTGCAAGCTGGTATATCCTTGCCTTTCTGTTCCTTGGTTTTCCTGTTAAAATGGTGGGATTGGCGTAGGACCTGGCTCACCTGAGAGTCCAGATGGCTTGAGACACAGACCAGTTCCCTTGGAGTCCTTCTGGGCTTAGCTCTGGTGTGACCTTTCCCTTCTCCTCAGAGTGTCCTTACGCTTTATGAAGCTCTATAACTGCGGTGGGGTGGGTAGTAACTCGGCGGACCCTGCCAAGATGTCCCTCTGACCAATCATGCCATGCAACAGGCCTAGTATAAATAAGATTTATTTGGAAAGGGAGGGGAGCAAGGACCTGGGAAAAGATAGAGACAGAGAAAGGGAGGAGAGTTGGGGTAGCAAGCATCACTCTTCTTATCCATCTGGTTCACACCTGGAGGCAGACGATGATGTAAGCTGTTGCTAGGTAGCTGTTGGGCAGAGCCTAGGGGAATTGTCCGTAAGCCAACACTTATGCTCTGTCAGAGACCTAGCAGAGAAGGAATGGCTTGGGAGGCAGGCCAACTTGCCTCTTTCAGCTTCCGGCTTCTATGATGTTGGGACAAGGGACCGCTCATCACTGTGCTATGGAAGATGAATTAGGAGTTTTCTTCCCTCAAAGCATGCTTGGGTTTGATCAGAATGTTCTTTTTAAAGTTATTAATTAATTAATTAGTTAATTAACTAATCAACACTCCGACTGCAGTTTCCCCTTCCTCCTCTCCTCCCAGATCCCCCCTCCTCCATTTCTCCTCAGAAAAGAGGAGGCCTCCCGTGGATATCAACCAGCCTTGGCATATCAAGTTGCAATAAAATTAGGCACATGCTCTGCTATTGAGGCTACATGAGGAAGCCCACTAGGACGAAAGGGTCCCAGAGGCAGACAACAGAGTCAGAGACAGTCCCTGCTCTGACCATGTTAGGAGTCCCACATGGTCAGAATGTTCTGACACTCAGATATTAGAAACACACAGGGTTAAACTAGTTTGGTCTGGGAGCTACTGCTGGGCCAGTAAACTATCAGGAGGTCCAGTACTGCAAAGAAGATATGCAGAGGGACCACTTTTTATCCTCACAGTACCAATAATGCAATTTGCAGGAACTGCTTGGGAGCTGTAAACACAACATATGTGCTCAGAGGAGCTCTTCCTCTTACCCCCAGCCTTCCAAACACTGTGTACACACATCTCAGTGCAGAGAGGGATGTTAGAATTCGTCCTCAGAGGTCTTTTAGGGCTCTGGGTTTTCCCAACTCCATGTGTGGCCTTTCCTGTCCCCTCTGCTACACTCAGCAGGGATAAAGGATTCATATACCACTGTGCCCAAGGAAACGGAAATGAGCGTAGGGACATAGAGGTAGAGAGGTAATTTGCTACTTGTTGAGGCCGAAATAAAAGTAGTTTACAGGCTCACACTGTGAAGTCCAGGACAGAGAGAAGAGAACATATTAGCCAACAGCTCTGGAGGCTGTAGGGGGGAACTAGGAAAATCGCTTGGTTCTCAGAGGAGCCCTGAGTGTGACAGCCAAGGAGAAGACCCTGACTCTGATATCTTGGCTTGTAGGTCCCAGGCCTTGAGGGGGGAGGGGGGATCTGAGGCTTCAGTCAGGGGCAGTGGGTAAGTTCCACATAGAACTTCTCAGTTTCTTGGCAAAATTGCCTTGCCAAAGAATCCTGCTGCCAGCCCCAGGTTGTGGGCAACACACGCTGTGCAGTGGTGGTGACACCTTTAACCCCAGCACTGGGGATGCAGAGGCAGGTGGATCTCTGAGTTCCAGGTCAGGCAGAGCTACAGAATGAGTTCCAGGATAACCAGAGTGAGCAATTCATAAGTTCACCAGGGTTATTGGACCACAGACTTGGTGGCTTACACAGCAGAAGTTAGTAAACCACAATCCCTAAGCGACCTGACTCAAAAATAGTTAGAGATGGTGGCACATGTCTCTAATCTTTGTAGTCAGGAGACAGAAGCAGGAGGCTCCAGAGTTGGAGGCCAGCCTGGGCTGTAAAGTGAAACCGTGTGTGTGTGTGTGTGTGTGTGTGTGTGTGTGTGTGTGTGTGTGTGTTAGAGGGGAGGGGCTATCAAGATGGCTTAGTGAGTAGAGGCGCTTCTGTGTAGGCATGAGGATCTGAGTTTAATCTCCAGATCTCAAGAGATGGACAACGGACATTGTCTTCTGACTTCCCCTCTGTATCACACGTGCTTACCTTAGCTAGGGTTTACTGCTGTGAGCAGACACCATGACCAAGGCAACTCTTATAAGGACAACATTTAATTGAGGCTGGCTTACAGGTTCAGAGGTTCAGTTCATTATCACCAAGGCATGAACATGGTAGTGTCCAGGCAGACGTGGTGCAGGAGGAGCTCAGAGTTCTACATCTTGTTCCAAAGGCAAACAGGAGAAGACTGGCTTCCAGGCAGCTAGGACAAGGGTATTAAAGGCCATGCCCACAGTGACACACCTACTTCAACAAGGCCACACCTCCTAATAGTACCACTCCCTGGGCCAAGCATATACAAACCATCACACTTGAGCACACACACACACGGACACACTCACAATACACATACCCACATAGACACACTCACACATATACACACATATATACATAGATATACCACACACATACAGACAAACATATGCACATACATGCACACACACATACACACACATACACATATATACACACACTCAAATACACATATACAAACACATATATACACATATGCATATACACACATGCTCACATATAAACATATACATGTACATGCAAATACACACATGCACATATTTACACACATATACCCACATGCATATACACATACATGCATGCCCACATACACACACATATACACACATATACACATACATGCATGCACACATACACACATATACACACACATACACACACACACACACATGCATGTATGCGTTTGTATGTATACTTGAGCACAGGTACCCACAGAGACCAGATCACCTGGGCTAGAGTTACCGGTGGTTATGAGCCATCCTACCTGTGTGCTAGGAACCAAACCCTGCTCCTTTGCAAGAACAGCCAGGGCCTTAACCACTGCACCATCTCTGCAGCCCCACCCCCTGTTTCTTAAAGTTAACAGTCATCACGGGCATTCTTTCCTTCTTTTCTCTTTTCTTTTCTGTAAACTCCTGCTAAAGGTTGCCTGCATTCCTTTCAGTGGAGAGGACAAAATGCAGTTAACCATTCCGACTTTAATACAGTCAACTTTCTTTCTTTCTTTCTTTCTTTAAGTAGTGCTGCAGAGGATTCGTGTGCATGCATGAAAGCCTTCCCACGGTTTTGAATGCTTGCCATACTTTCCCGGGGTAAAATTACTGTGGATGAAAACAAACGTGTTCCTAGTCTCCACTATCTGTCGCTGTGCTGTTCTCCTGGAGCACTGCAAGGACTGATGCAGGCCCTGGCAGCTCACCCGGCCGGCCGGCCGATTCATTGGGCTTCCCTGAGTGTGTGAATGCCAGCTCAAACACTTCTTTCTCTTTAGCTTTGCATTTTGTCGGCGATTAACAAGCTGGGACATTTCTCTGTGCATCTGTCTACAGATTGTAATTTGTTTTATGTAAACTGCTTCATCATTCCTGCCCATGTTTGTAAAAAAAACCTTTGGGTTTGTAATTGTCAGCTCGCATGATCTCCTATCTGAAAATTTTTTAGAAAGGAGATAATATACAAACACATATATGTACAAATATACATATACAACATATATAGACATATACAAGTACGTATATGTATATGTGTGCGCACACACAGACATGTTCTACTTTAAATGTTCTTAATATTTTGCCCTTATTTATTTATTTATTTATTTATTGAGACAGGGTTTCTCTATGTAGCCCTGGCTGTCCTAAAATTTGTACTATAGACCAGGCTGACCGTGAATTCAGAGATCCTCTTTGCCTCTGCCTTTCCAGTGCTGGGATTAAAGGTATGCTACCACCTCCTTGCTTTTTAAATTTTTTTTTTAGTTGTTTTGTCTTGAGACAGGATCTCTTGTACCTGAGGCTGGACTCAAACCATCTAGGTAGCTGAAGAAGACCTGAATTCTTCTCATCCTTCTGTGTCTGTGTCTTGAGTGTGGAGATTAGGTGTGCACCACCACACCCTGCTTGCACAGTCTGGGGTCTCAAATCCAGAGCTTTGTGCATGCTACGCAAACACTCTACCAACTGAACCACACCCCCAGCTCCAGTCATTTTTTTTTAAAATACAGAAACTTTGCATTACTTTGTAGTCAAACCTCCTGCTCTTCCCTTGTGACTTAATCTTCCATTCCTAAGTATAACAAAAGAAATGTTCCTTCTGTTGAATGCACAAATCTCTTTCTTGGTTTGCCTTGGCTTTTCAAAAGCATGAAGGATATCCCCGTAAAAAGTGCCTTGGCTTGAAGAAGAGACTATCTCCAAACCTCTCTGAGACGGACTTGCTGTGTAGGCCAGATTGGCTTCAACCTTGCTATAATGTCTCTGCATCCCAGACACTGCTACTCTAGGCATGCACTCTACACCTGGCTGAGGAAAGGATGATTTCAAGGTGTAAGTTTCTCAAACTCTCAGGTTTCACCAGCCTGGATCCCTTGTTTGCTTTGAGGACTTGGCCCAAGCCTGATCATTCATCAACTACATGTCTAAGAAAGCGGTAGCACAGAACTGGAACGCACATCCTAAACCCTGTAGGCCTAAGCTTTCTCTAGGATGATGGCAGCAGTTGTGGTAAAGATGGGAGTCAGAGTTGAGTCTGAACTCTGGCTGTGTGAGCGCTCCACCTCCAGCGGACCCTCTGCAAATGTGTCAAACCATGGCTGACCCATAGCATCGTGAGCACAGTATGGAGTTTGTGAAGGACATCCCCCAATAGTGCTTGCTCTGCAATGGATCACTTGGGGACCCTCGGCTCTGAACCCCCTTCTCTACAGACCAGACAGGCTCCCAAGCAGACATCAGTGCAGTGTCTACTTTTCTGAGAAGACCAAGGATCAGCAAGGCTGAACAGCAGAGAACAGATACTCTAAGCCGGTGGTTCTCACCCTTTCTAATACATCAGTCCTTTAATACAGTTCCTCATGCTGTGGTGACCCCAACCATAAAAATATTTTCATTACTACTCATAACTGTAATTTTGCCACTGTTATGAATTGTAATGCAAATATCTGATATGCAGGATATCTGATATGCAACCCCCATAAAAGGGTCATTTGGCCTTCTACAGGATGTGGACCCATAGGTTGAGAACCACCCCACTGTCCCTACATTTGTCTGCCACCTCAGCTCTTCCACCTCTTGCGTGTAAAATGCAGCTAGTTCTCCTGCTTAAGGGTTCTTTGATGATTAAATGAAAGGCTCTGCAAAGGTCATGGAAAAATCCAGAGGTAAGGTAGAATGCCCTGGACTGGTCGCCCTGTTGCTCCCTCCTTTGGGGATACAGATGAAGCCTCTGTGCAAGTTCAGAGAGGCTCCCACTTGCCATAGTCTGCTCCCCAGGAAAACCACACAGAAACTCTGCAAAGGCCCCTTGTGCCCATGGCTCGCCCATCAGGAAGCCTGGGGCTTGGCTGAGGCCTCAGGAAGCTGAGCCTGGAGATGGCCCACACCTCAAATGCAGCTGGCCCAGTTTGGAGCAGCTTCTGATGCCTGTGATCAGAGAGTCTCAGATTATTCAGGTGCCCCAATGGCACAGATGTGGAAGTCTAGGCAGAAAGCCAGTTAGCAGAGTGGCAGCATTTCAGCTGAGGGTCCCGGCTTCCATTCCAGAGTCACCACAACAGCACCCCCTTGGGAAAAACTCTCTGATCCTTCTGCAAAATTCTTTGCTACCGGTCAATGTCGGTGGATTAGAACATTTGGCAAGAGTGGCATAGCAGAGGTGCCTCCACAGTTAAGAGGGCGTTTCCTGAGGCTGAGACTCTGCGGGGAGGGGAAGGGATGTGTGAAAGAAGGAGCTTGGTTGTTTGGAAGCAGCTGGAAGACTATGTGGGCATTGGCCTCCAGCTGGCCCAGGTGTGTGCGCGGGGTGTGTGGGGAGCCACGTGACATCACTAAGCCACCCCGACAACTTGGCCTTTGAAAATAAAGTTTCTTTCTCTTCTAACTTAAAAAAATAAAAGCCACCCTCCTCCTGCCAAGGTCTAAGAAGCTGGTCCTCAATCCAGGTTGCACAGCAGAATGCCTTAGGCTGTTTCTGCAAACCCCCAAGCAATGGCATGCGGACCTGGTGAATTGAGGGCCCGTATGTGTGTGGTAGGGGAGTGGGCGTCAGCGTTTCTGAACAATTCTAGGTCTTGCTGAGCAGCCCGGAGAACCTCCAGGAGGGAGACGGATGGTATGCAACTGTAACCTCCACTCATGCTCTCCAGGCCTCCCTCCCAAGAAGGATGAGGTGGGGGGTGAATCATCTTGCTCTGAGACCCTCCATCTCTCTTCATTAATCTTATTTGCTGTCTTCCAGGTGCTGCCCTGGGTCCGCTAAGGAGACATTCTGAATATAAAGTGTTTGATTTCTTCAAAGATTGCCAGCTAGAGGCCCTGCCAGGGACCTACAGCCCAGCTGCGAAACACTTGTGACTGAGATTATTTCTGTTCATAGAGACACTCGTGCATCACCTGACCAGGGTAAAGGGGTGGAACGCAGACAGTAAGCCCCTCCCTCCCACACTTCCTCGCCCAGTCCCCGGGGACTTCTGAGACACCTGTAACGGAGACTTCACTGTCACACATACATTTTATTCTGACACAGCTATGGAAGATGAGACTGGATTTTAAAATATCCATTTTTATGGTGAGGATCAGTAAAGCACTGTGAAGTCGATGTCATCTATAAACTCACAGTGCAGTGGAAATTTTTGGCTTCTTTGGAGACCCAGTTGTGTCATGTGATGTTTTTCTGGAAACTGTCTTGTGAGAGTATATTTTGCTGAGAACATGTGGCAGTTTTCTGGTGAAAAGCTGTCTGGTGAAAGGGCATGTGGTGTTTTGCTTGAGCAGATACTTGAGAAGACATGTGGTGTTTGGAAAGACTGTAAGTACAACCCAATGTGTGGCATTGGTTCACCTTGCTTTCTTCGTTGGTGTTTGTCATGACTTCATAGAGAGAAACGCACCAAAGAACTTCTGGAGGTGTTCTGGCTGCATCTTGCTGCTTCAGAGGATTTGTGCCGATCGGCAGAGCCTCATAGTTTACTTCTGGATTGAGCTGCTGCTGGTTCGAATGGACTGAACTCCTGACAAAAAGAGGAATTGCCCCAAAGAACTGCTTTTAAACAGGTCCATGTCCCCTGTCCTTTCAACCACCTTCTCCCCCTACCTTTGATTGGTGAGATATAAGGGAGGGGGAAGCACTTAAGAACCATCATTAAAGTAGGTTTTGAGAAATATAAGCCTACATCACAGAATGTGGAAGTGGCCTGGACTCCCTTCCCCAAACATAGTCCATGCTAACAATAGGGACGTCCCTAGAGCAAGTGGGACTTGGCGCAAAGCCTTGACTGATGGGAGATGGGCCATGTTGGAAGGTCTACTTAGTTTTGATTTCTTGGAGGAAGGGTATGATGGAATATTAATTTGCTGAGCCTTGAAAGTGTGTCCATGCACACCACAATCCTCTCACAGAAGTGCAAAGGGCCCGTGTTTCACACTGGAGCCAGGAATTCTGTATTGAAGGCTGAACTAGCTAGAAGCAAACAGAAAGACCACAAGGGTGAATCTAAGGTTGCTTGTCATTTTACCAAGAGTTTTTGCTCAGCACTCACTTCCATCTGGGGCATCAAGGAGAAGGGGTGTTGGGCGAGCAGAGCAATGTTTCCCGAGGGTCACAGGTGGTCTAGCTTACCTCATTGGATCTCCATGGATACCAGAAATCTCAGGTAGCACCCTCCATTTACATGTGTGACTAAGTTGTCCAAGGTTATAAAACATATGGCAGTGCAGAGCTACGGCTGTCTGGCCGGGATAGTCTTTCCTGACCCTGCTGCTCACCCTAGTGCAGCTCTCTCCTCACGGATGCTGCAGAGATGCAGTGTTCCAAAGGGCTGACCCTCAGATGCTGCCACTCAATAGTGCCTGTGTGACTTGGATCCCAGAAGGTTCAAGCCAGAAGTGAGCAGAGTCCTTAGCACCCTCTCTTTGTTCTCTAGCAGCCTAACCCAGTCTCACTTCCTGGTATCTGCTAAGGCACAACGAGAAAACGACAGAGAAAGCGGGTGTGGGCCACTCATTCTGTGGAAGCCAGACCTTGGTTGGAGATTCTGGGCACAAAAGAGGCATTTGGATATTCTCCCTCTGAAACCTTCAAATACCCTCTAATTCTGTAGGGTTGCTCACTCACCTAATAGGGAAAGACCTTAGTGGACTCCATGAGAGGCTCAGCTGGGGAAGGGAAGGAAGAGGCTTTGGGTCAACAAAGACCCAGAGGTGGCAGTGGTGCCCCTGAATCACGGAGGAGGGCCACAGGCAACTGCTGTGAGGCACAGAGGGCAAAGGAGCCTCTGAAGGAGGCACAACGGGTGCTGTGCCCCCCACCTACTTGTGCTAACCTGGTTTCTTGCCTCTGGAAAGCTCCCTGTCTCCTCTGGATCCTCTGAGTATCACAGGGCTATGATGTCCCCAGCATGGAACTCGTCACTCTGCTCTGTAACTCTGCTTAGTGTCTATCTTTCCCTCTGTACTGTAAGTTCAGTGTGGGCCAAATCTGTCTCGCACTGTCCCCAGCTGTGGGTCTACAGCCTGGTGTACGATGGGCTCTTGAACTGGGCTAGAAGGCTTCATCATGTGAATCAAACAGGAGTAGGACATCCAGCATTTCCTCCTCATCAGGGTCGACAGAGAAGGCAGGTGAGTCCGATGGATGCAGAGTCAATGACAACGCTTGCCATTGGTTGGGCTGGGGTGTTAGGTGAGAAGGGGGGTGGGGTGGGGGCGGGGAGATGGCTCGGGAGAGCATTCTGAGCTATTGTCGAGGACTGAGGTATGGTTATCAGCGTCCACATCAGGTAACTCACAACAGCTTGTAAATATATTGAAGTATAGTTCCAGGGTATCTGAGGAAGCACTTACTACTCAGGACCACACACATACCCATAAAATAGAAAATTAAATAAAATCTTTATTTTTTTCGTTTTTATTTCTTCATTTTAAGAGGTAAGATCTTCCAATGAAGACCAGGCTATCCTGGCATTCCTCAGCTAAAGCATGTGCTGCTATCATGAAATACTCAAGTCTTGGTATTTACAAAGAACAGAAGCTTAGAATGGGTATAGTGATACCTGCCCCAGCACTTGGGAGGTGGAGGTGAGGGGATTACAGATTTGAGGCCAGCCTGGGCTACATAGTAAGACCTACACCCATCCACACACCCCAATCAATCAAATCAAACCAAACAACAAAACCATCACCCCTTTTGAGGGAATTATTAAAAAGGGGCTGGCATGTTCCCGCTCTAGTGCCAGCGGACTGCAGAGCTCCCGCCAGGTGGTCTCAGTTCAGCCATGTCTCTGTGCTGGAGCTAAGTCTCTTGGTGGATCTCTACCGCCAGGCCCATGCAATAACCGCCCACCCCACGGTCAGCCATCTCAACACTCAATCACCCAGTAAAATTAAAACTCTTAAGCATATAGTTAACCAATCAGATTTATGTACCAATAAAATCACAATTTACAAGATGTCGATACAATAATTTCAGAGCCAATTGATAATGATAAAAGCTGTCCACCTAGATTAGACAAATTATCCCAATATTCCAACCTTTAATAATATGAAGACTACCCGCGGCACTCTGACAGTTCACGTTGGCTTCCATCTTGCCTCCTCCTCTCCCCTAGATGCTCTGTGTCTCTGCAACTCTTAGCTCTGTCTCCCTGTTCCCTGTCCAATCACAGGACTCCTATTGCCCTAACGTAATTGGATAGTGAAAATCCAAAAGAAAACATCTCAGGAATCAATTTTCCTCTGTTCTTAGAAGCTGGAAGCCCCCAATGAAGGTCCTGACAGACTTGGTGTCTGCTGAGGGCTGCTTTCTGCTTTGTAAATGGCGCTGGCTGCCATATTGATAGGGCGGAAGGGATGACACTGTCTTCACACATGAAAGGGCAAAGGGAGGAAGTCCTCCCTCAGTCCCTTCCTAGGAGCACTAATCTCATGCATGAAGACACAACCTTCATGGTTTAATTGGTTCCCCAGCACACCACCTCTTAGTACCACACACAGATCTTAGAGTTCAAGCCACAGCGGCACAGAGGATAGTAATTAGCCTTGGGGAACGCCTTGAACCCCAGCACTCAGGCAGGCAGGTCTGTGAGTTCAAGGCCAGCTGGTCTACAGAGCAAGTTCCAGGACAGCCAGGGCTACACAGAGAAACCCTGCTTGAAAAACAAAAACAATCTCTCTTTTCCCTTTCTCTTCTCACTGCTACCTTGCCTCCCCTCTTCCAATAAACCCCCCACATGGAAACAAAAACAAAAAACAACAAAACAAAAAAGAAAGAAAGAAAGAAAGAAAGAAAGAAAGAAAGAAAGAAAGAAAGAAAGAAAGAAAGAAAGAAAGAAAAGAAAAGAAAGAAAAGAAAGAAGGAAGGAAGGAAAGAAAGAAAGAAAGAAAGAAAGAAAGAAAGAAAGAAAGAAAGAAAGAAGAGAAGAGAAGAGAAGAGAAGAGAAGAGAAGAGAAGAGAAGAGAAGAGAAGAGAAGAGAAGAGAAGAGAAGAGAAAAGTCTGATACAGGCTGTGTAGATGAGCCTTGAGGACATTAGACCAAGACAAATAAACCTGTCTCCAAGTCCAGTAGTGTAGATTCTGCTGGTAGAAGGCATATAAAGTCCTCACGCTCACAGGAACAGAAAACGGAATGTGGCTAGTGAGATTTGAGGGGAAAGAGAAGTTTTATTGTTTTATTTTATTTTTGAGAGAATACAATTCATGAAAAATTTCAATAAAAAAATGTACAGTGTGGCTTTACAAGGTAAATCCATTGAATGCTCCTGAATTACTCACCAAAAAGTGGTTACTTTATGAGATGTGATTTTTAAAATCATAATAATTTTTAATTATTTATTTATTTTATGTATATGAGTACACTGTCGCTGTCTTCAGACACACCAGAAGAAGTCATAGAATCCCATTACAGATGGCTGTGAGCCACTATGTGGTTATTGGGAACTGAACTCAGTACCTCTGGAAGAGCAATCAGTGCTCTTAACCACTGAGCCATCTCTCCAGCCCCCGTGATGATAATAATTATAAAGACTATCAGGGGTTATGGCAAAAATGAGGTAAAAGCATAAAATTTAGAAATTCATCAGTGTCTTAGTCAGGGTTTCTATTCCTGCACAAACATCATGACCAAGATGCAAGTTGGGGAGGAAAGGGTTTATTGAGCTTACACTTCCATGCTGCTGTTCATCATGAAAGGAAGTCAGGACTGGAACTCAAGCAGGTCAAAGAACAGGAGCTGATACAGAGGCCATGGAGGGATATGCCTTACTGGCCTGCTTCTCCTGGCTTGCTCAGCCTGCTTTCTTATAGAACCCAAGACTACCAGCCCACAGATGGTGCCACCCACAAGGGGCCCTCCCCCCTTGATCACTAATTGAGAAAATGTCTTAGCGCTGGATTTCATGGAGGCATTTTCTCAACTGACACTCCTTTCTGTGATAACTACAGCTTGGGTCAAGTTAACACACAAACCTAGCTAGTACAATCAGTGACACATAGAAGACTTCAGGCCATAATAAAATGTAGTTTTAAAAAGCATATTAAATAATGAAAATACATAATACTACAATAAATATATTTTCCTTGAAAAATCTCTGGAGTTAGCCTGTGGTGTGGGAGAATTGTGCACAGTGGGGGAAGAGCATCTAAATCAGAAGGTAGACACAGATGTGACTGGCGGGTCTTGTAGCCATCGGAGAAGCCATTAATAGATTATGAATGTGGTTGGGTAACGATCTGTTTCTGGGAATGCCCTTGAAGTCTTACCCAGAGGGATGCTTTATTTGGAGTGTAAGAATCACCCAGATCAACAGAGTCGACAATCGAGATCAGCTGTCACAGTGTCCAGCCGAGCTTCCCACAAATTCTTCTTCAAAAACCTGCTAGACTCTCCACTTTACAGACCTAGCTGTTCGCAAGTCCGAGATGTGGTAAAGAGGCAGCTTCACCCAGAGGTGACGGAGCAGTGCTGTGTCCCAGGGAGCCGCTATTTAAGAACGCTGCCCATCAGTCAGCAGGCTGCAGGCGGTTGATCCCCAGTGATTGTTTCCGTTGTGGAAAGCCGCACGAGAGCGGAAGTGAGATTTACTTTATACTCAGATTATTACTTAACGTGCGTTGGGGGAAACAGAGTCATGTTGCAGACCATGAGCTGCAGCAGAACTGAGCGAAGCCGTTACAGGGTTGTGGAAGTGAACTAGAGCCTGAGACCCTGCGTCCCTGGGACTTCCGCACCCACAGACATTAGGCATTATTGACTTTGTTTCAGGTTGCTGTTGGGAATCCCTCAGATTAGATTTGTAAAAGTACTTAGAGCACTGTTTGAAGTGACAAGTTTAAGGATTTCATTCTTTCAGGGAAATTTTAGGTTTGAAGGTTCAGAGATGTCCCAACCCTCTGCTGTGTACAGCCCCTGCTCTAACACCCTTAGCACACTCTAACATGGCCATAGCAAGTCCATGTTGGCACTCACAGCTGCTCAGAGTCCACAGCCCACCTTCCGGCTCAGTCTTCATGTTGGTTGTCTTATTGCTTTGGACAAAATGTAGTGGCAGATGTCAATCATTATAATAGTTCACAGAATAGTTTTACTGCCCTAAAACATCTGTTGTTCCCCCTCACTGATATCCCCACTGATCCCCCACTATTCCCCCCACAGACCCCTCTGCTAACCCCCGATGATCCCCTGCTGACCCCCTGCTGATCCCCTCTCTGACCCACCCTCTCTGAACGCCTCCTCCATTCCCCCCTGCTGACCCACTCCGCTGACCCCCCTGATGACCCCACTGCCTTCCCCCTCCCCCGCTCCCCCCACAGATCCCCTCTCTGACCCCCCTGCTGACCCTCCCTCCCTGACATCCCCCTGACCGCCTCGCTGACCGCTGGCAACCCCTGATCTTCCCACCATCTCCATTCTTGCTGTTTTCATTCAGTACTCTTACAGTCCTATGGCACATGGCCTTTTCAGAATGGCTCCTGTCATTTAAAACAACACTTTCTGAATGAAGATTGTTGCCAAATATAAAAGCTATTTTAAAGAAATAATATAGGGGCTGGTTGGAAGGCTTAGTGGGTGAAGGCGCTTGCTGTGTGCAGGCCTGGCGACCTGAGCTCTATCCCCAGAGCGTACGTGAAGGTGGAAAGACAGAACTGACTCCCACACTCACGCTGTGCATACCACACCCACCGCAAAAGCATCACATATGCACACACACACATAAATAATAAGTACAACTTTTATTAACAGGATAAAATACACATAATATAAAATTTTTCTGCTTTAACTAAAGCCCGCAGCACAGCATGAGCGTCTGGTACATTTATAGTGCTGTGCTGTCTTCATGGCTATCTAGCTCGGGCATTGTTTTCATCAGCTAAAAGGAAGCTCATTCCATTAGGCAGTCAATCCCTCCCTCCATGTGGGAGATCCTTAGAACAGACGTGCACGCACACACACATACGCACACACACGCGCACACACACACACAGGCACACACACATACGCACACGCGCGCACACACAGAGCCTTCACATGTTGCTTATAGTCAAAAGCATCTTGTAATCACAAAAGCACAATATTGTTCATATTTTATGTGAGCTTTATGCAAGCTTAGGTGTTTCATCACCATCCATCTAAAGTGCCTTCCAGGATGCTGTTTATTCAGCAGAGAAATGAATCATTGAGCCTGTAGAGAGACTCAGACAGAATGGAAACATTTGTTATTAATGAGTTATCACCAGAGGGCAACTGCAGCTGGTGTCTTCCAAAGCAACAAGCAAGGGCCCCGCGGGACAGGAAGGGAAAATACGAATAGAAGCTGTCCTAGGTTTGGTTCTTGAGACATATTTAAAAAGATGGCCTGTCACACTGCAAGCAGGGCAACCAGAGGCGGGGGAGATTGTGAAATCCCTCAGAATAAAGAAGGAAAATTTTCAAGCTAATGAAAAATTGGTGTGACTGGTTTGCATGCCGTGTGGGCCTGCTTTGAGAAGCATCGTGACTCGCTTTGACAATGGTATCATCCTTCTCCATGGTGTGCAAATGGAGGGCGTCTCACCAGGGACAGCCTTAAAGTGAAGCTACCGGAGACATATCGACTCAGGTTATTTCCATTTGCTTGTGGGCTCTCCCTCTGGACTGGCAGTGTTTATTTGTCGTTTTTAACTGGTGATGGCAACTTTGGCTTACGTAACGGAATGCTCAAAATAATAATTGTTGCAACAAGACGGAGGTTGATTATACCCTGGATAAACAGCGTGTGGGAGAAAACTCCCAGTGACCGCAGAGCAGTCACTGGATCCAGGTCTTGAGTTCAAGTTGTCTGCCATCGTAAACATGGCGTTCATCTTATGGTCCCCAAAGGCTGCTCCGGCTCCAGTCATCATGCTAATTCCGAGGGAAGTAGAGAAGGAAACATTTTATGAATACTTCTTGGAAGTCATAAGTGACACTGTTGATGGCCAGAACTTATTGCAAGGAGTCTAGATAGAAAGCACTGTGTAGACACTGTGTGGCTGAGACCCAAGGGCCCTATTACAGGGGAAGAGGGGAAATAGAAACTGAGGAACTCATACCACAATTATTAAACTGCCTGCTGCCAATGCAAGTGCATTACAGACCTAAGAGGGTCAGTCCCATAGCTGTGATAGGGCTCTTGAGTGGAGAAGGGGAGTGAGCTGTGCTTTGTAAGATAAATAGGATTTTAGTGAGAATGCACTAGACCAGAGGGCAAGCATGGGGTCATCCACCTGTAACCCCAGCACTTAGGAGACAAACAAACAATCACAAGTTCAAGACCAGTCCGGGCTACATACTGAGCCTCAAAATCAAAGCAGGCAAGGGCATTTGAGACAGAGGATAACCAAGCAAAGACTCTAACCCGGAAGGGCTTTAAGGAGGCTCGAGAGCTGATGAAGTTGTCTTGGTCAGGCCAGGGGCTTGTGTTCAGAGAAAGGGGCCACCCGGACAGTTGGCTAGCCGGTGCTCGGGCTGGGGGCTCCCTGTGGTGCTGACTCTGTGGGCAGCATGGGTTCACACAGCCCTCTGAGTGTGTACTGCCTGTTTCTGCACACTGGGACTGGAACGGGCATGTGAGGATTCCGAGGACGGACGCAGGAGGAGGCCGTTGTAAATGTCCAGCACCCGGCACTGGATATGTTTGAAAGATGACTATGCATCTGCTGTCAGGGTACAGGCCGAGGCTAGGACTGGGAAGGCAAGAGAGGCGCACTCCAGTCCTTCCCCGGGAGAACAGTCACTCACCTGTCCCCTTGGGTGGGAGGGGGCCTTTAGAGTGGACAGGCAAGACAAATTCAGACAAAGGGGCAGGGGTTTTTAGTGGGACACAACCAAGACACACAGGTATTCCTAGGATGACAGACAGGGACAGATAGAAATGGGGAAAGGACAGTTCTGGATTGTCCTGAATGCCACTCTTCTCTCCCTTTTCCAGGAAGCACAGAGGACAGTAGCCTGTGCTAGCCCAAGACCAAGTACCCTATGCTAGTAGGAGTCAGCTTTCGAGGTTCCTAGATGTCTGGGTTAGAGTGCAGTGTGTGGGGAGAAGTGAAGCACATAGTTCCCCCCTTTCCTCCCTCCGTCCCTCTGCCTGGCTGCATCACATAGTCTCAGTCAAGTCACTGTTCAGAGAGAAGCCCTGGGTATAGGCTCTGAGCTGTCACGGGGAACATGGCTGCTCAGCATCAACTCAGATTTGGCCCCCTCAGCAGAATGGGATAATGGCATTGTTCTTTGTAAATGAAGACGACTAAGACAGAAGCTAGAGCAGAAATGCCCCAGGAGGCACAGAGGCCTGGGAGGCACAAGCAAGCCCCTAACACAAAGGCACGCAGGTAGACTTGACTCATGAGGACCTGCTTGTCAGTGTCTTGAGTCAGACTTGCCTGAGTTTCTCACGTGTTTTCTTAGGCATTCACAGCCCTGGGGTATAGGTAGGACGCTTCCTAGTTATAGGGAAGCATTGTGCAATGTCACGGGGCCACTTGAGGTAGAACTGGAACCAGAACAGGGAAGGATCTAGACTTTCCTTCTCTGCTATGCATGCAACCTAGCAGCTTGCCTTCCACAGCAGGGATGGTATTAACTATGTTAGGCCAAGATGGCTGCTGGCCTTCCCTCCTTCCAGGCCAAACAGCTATTGCTGGATAAGGGATCACCTCAGGAGCCCTTGTGTGTCCTCCTGGCCTGGCTGATCCACCCCTGACTAAGACATTCTTTTTTCCTGGCAGGACTTTGGTTTCCATGGGTCACTCTTAATTTATGTCCTATTTGCACTCTCTGTCCCAAGCCACTGTCAGTCCTGATGCCTTAGTCTGGATGAGTGTATCAGCGGCTCCACCCCCTTCCACAGAAGAGGCTCCAGGCTATGTGTACGCCACGTGTAGCCTGGATGTGGGATATGAACATTTCAGACCTGAACTGTCTTTCCAAGGCTGAAGCATGTGGTTGCCGGAGGCATGAAGACTCTGGTTCCCTCGTGTCAGGTAAGAAAGGTATGTGAAGAGTGTGAAGAAGGTGCTTGCTGTGTGCAGACCTAGCGACCTGAGTTCTATCCCTAGAGCTTACGTGAAGGTGGAAGGACGTTCCCAGATCCCCAGGGTCTACAGTACTGGGAGATTGCTGCTGGCCCTCAAACATAGGTCAGTCTTAGACTCATAAACACCTCACCCCCAGGCCCCTGCTCCCAGCACATGTCTCTGTAGGCAGCAGCAGAAATAACTGATAGGTTATTTCTCCGCTGGTGAAATGAGCCAGTTCAAGCCAGATTAGATTATATTAAAGGTAGGCTTATTGGGAAGCCGCTCCTGGGCAAGTTCATTGGCCCCAAAGATTGAGGCTGGGGGATCGCCATGGTGGAGGGGGTGGAGAGAAAGAGAACAGAGAAGAGAAGGAGAAGGGAGGGAGGGAGGGAGGGAAGGGGGGTTCTGGATTTTGCAGGGAAGAGCCTCTGGGGGAAGGGAAGCCCTGGAAAGTTCAGGGTTAGGAGCAGTGTATGCCAGGTAGAGACTGAGGGATGCTGGGAGAACCTGGAGGCCAGGTCTGCATTGATATGCACCTCAGTCCTTTGTCCTGGGGTCTAGAAACCAAATAGTAACTGGTCTCTGTAAGTGTCTCCCTAGTTATCTCCAATGAGCTCCCTCTACCCTTAAAGCACCATAATGGTCCAAGGCTTCCCTCTCTGTCAGGAGACATCACTGTAGGAGAGGGGCAGTCATGGGTTGTCAGAACAAGTTATGCAGGAGGACTCCAAGACAGCGGGGTGAATTCATCAACCAGCTGCAAACATGTCACTCTGATGTGGTATCTGAGAGGTCATGTGACCAACCGGGCTATGCCTCAGCCCTGGGAGTGACACTTGAAGGACTGGTCAAAGGTGGCTGCTGAATGTCCAGAACACGGGTACACAGAGGGTTGCTGTCTTAGTTAGGGTTTCATTGCTGTGAAGAGACACCATGACCAAGGCAACTCTTATAAAAGACAACATTTAACTGGGGCTGGCTACAGTGTCAGAGTCCATTATCATCAAGGCAGGAAGCATGGCAGCATCTAGGCAGGCATGGTGCTCCCATGTGGCTGGGAGGAAGGAGGGCCTCAAAGCCCACCCCCACAGTGACACACCTACCCCAACAAGGCCATATCTCCTAATAGTGCCACTTTCCAGGCCAAGCATACTCAAACCAGCACAGTTGCTGTGTCCTGTGAAACTGATGCCCTTAGATACAAATGAATACAAGTGGGCTTTCAGTTGGTAAGGGACTCAGCTTCCCAGAGTCTAAATGTGGCTCAGTGGCCTTTGGGGCAAGGCACCCCTGCCATTCACTTCTCTCCAAGGAGCTACTGAACGAACTAGTTAGCCACCTCACTGTATAGGCAATTAGATGAGGCTCTCTGAGGAGGTCATCAGAGAGGAGGCCATTCCTACCCCTGCCAGCTCTGTGCTGAGCCCCATGTCTTACGAGAAGATTCTAGAGGTGCTGTTGGTGAGGCATGAAAGAACTTGGGCAGAAAGGGCCATTTTGGGGTGACTCTCTTCCCAGCGGCTCTGGAGAGGTGGGCACTTAGAGTTCACAGAACTGGCCTTCAGGACCTTCATTTACTCACAAGTGTTTACTGTCTGCTGTGTGCCAGGCCCTTTTAATGCTGGGTACAAGAGTCCTAAGCCTCCTGCATTTTAATGGTTGTCAGAGAAATATCCCATAGTTACGGTCAAATGTGACACGAACTCCATAGGAGAGGCACAGTCCAGGATTTCATAGATGGGTTAGACGAGACACTCTCCGAATGTGGTGGTCAACGATGATGACGTCTGAGGGTGTGTGTGTGTGTGTGTGTGTGTGTGTGTGTGTGTGTGTGTGTGTGTGTGTGTGTTGAGGAGAGAAGTTGGGAGAGCTTTCCTGGAAAACAGAAGAGCTAGAGCAAGCACAGATGAGGGTTTCCAGAAATGACTCCCAGAGCAGGTTTTGGGAGCTGGGGATGCAGAGAGAGGCAGGAGCCCCTCCTACAGAGCACTTCTTGCAAGCCTTGTGTATTTATACCTGTCTTGAATCTGCAGCCAGAATTGTTTGGGGGCATCCAGATCCTGCAGGAAACCCGGAGAGAAAGGCTTATTTCCTGTCCTGTGAATGGGGGAGGAAGCAAAACTTCCAGCAACATTCACCTACCCTGACGTCAAAGGTGGCTCATGCTGGTTGGGTGACTTTTCTTTCCTCAGACAGTCCCAGGGCACCCATGCTTTGTGTAGGCAAAGCATTAGGAAGAGAATAAGATCTCAGAGAACTTATGAAGGGAACTGATGAATCCTTTTGGTCTCTCTCTCTCTCTCTGTCTCTCTCTTTCTGTTTGTCTCTGTCTCTGTCTCTCTCTTCCCCCTCTCTCTGTCTCTCTGTCTCTCTCTGTTTATCTCTGTCTCTCTATGTCTCTGTCTCTCTCTTCCCCCTCTCTGTCTCTCTCTTTCTGTTTGTCTCTGTCTCTGTCTCTCTATGTCTCTGTCTCTCTCTTCCCCCTCTCTGTCTCACTCTTTCTGTTTGTCTCTGTCTCTGTCTCTCTATGTCTCTGTCTCTCTCTTCCCCTTCTCTGTCTCTCTCATCTCTCTGTCTCTCTGTCTGTCTCTCTCTGTTTGTCTCTGTCTCTGTCTCTGTATGTCTCTGTCTCTCTCTTCCCCCTCTCTGTCTCTCTCTGTCTCTGTCTCTGTCTCTCTCCAGGATCTCTCTATGGAGCCCAGGTTGACCTAGAATTCCTAATCCTCCTGCCTCTGATTCCTGAATACTGGCATCATTTATCACAATACCCAGCTCTCTGACCCCCCCCCCCGTATTGTATTTTTGTTATATAGTTGAAGTAAAACACACACACACACACACACACACACACACGCACGTGCACACACAAACATATGTTACTTTACTGCCCTTGCTCCCTTAACATAAGCTGTTCTTGGGCTATCACAACGCTTCTTGTTTCACAGACTGCACACACTCTGTCACAGAGCTACATCACAATTTGCCAAAGCATCTTTCTGGGCCACTTAGATATAGTGCTTTTTCCTGGGATTCTCTAGGCTTCCCCATTGCCTGTGAGATCCCAGGTCTTGACAGCCCTGTTTCCCAAGCCAACAGACCCCTGGAATCACTTGGGGGGTCCAAGGAAGGTCCAAGTTGTAGGGCCTCTAGGAACCCTCTCCCAAGCTCATCAAGGATGGGGTTAGACTCATGAAGGAAAAGAGGGAAGTTAGCCTGTGTTTGGTTTGTTCAAGTAACGTGTGGTTGTGGTCTGGTAAAAACTGTGCTCGTGAGATAGACACAGAAATCTGAGCAAACATTTAGAGATTGTTGCCACAGTTTTCCACTGTGCCCAACATAGGATCATTTTTCTTGAGATTCACTTTGATAACATTTCACAAAGCATTGATCCATGACGGGGGCTGATTTTTAAAGTGATCCTACACTGCCAAGAGCTTGAGACGGACATCCCTGTAACCACTCAGTGGTATCTTGTTGCACCCCTGTGGAGTCTGAGAGACCTCAACCCTCTCTTTCTGTCTGTTCTTGGGACTGTGACTCCCCAGGAAGAGTCCCAGAAGAATCTGGGGGAATCTAGATGTGAAAGCTGAGACAGAATAGTGCCAGGGAACCGCAGGCTTCTGGAATGTTTCCCTGCAGGTAACCTCTGCATCTACCACGTTGTATCTGCCCTCAGCCTCCCTGCTGTGGCTGCAGTCCCATAGTTGAGCTCCAGCTGTACGCGGAGTCTGGTGCCCGCAGCAGCTCCGGGGCACACCAAATGAAGACATTCTTTGTTAAGCGCTTACTCAGATGGACTCACTTGCTTTTCCCAGTGGCCTTATGAGATACGCTCTATTTTTAATCTTTAATCTCAAGACAAGACAGCTTTTAAAAATAGTCTGTAAGTTGCAGAAGTGTAAGATGGTTTCTAGAATTGCCCACTCCAGGCCCAGGATCCAAACCAGCTTTTGGCATCACGGCCCTGCCTTCCAGGGGCTTAAAGTCTGGTTGAGTTGGTGAGACCCTGAGTCCTTGGAGTCTGGATGTCCAGGAACTCAGAGAAGGGACAAAGCCTTGGGAACCTTAGGAAGGCAGCCATTTGTGGACCTGCTCTCACCTCCCTGGTTCCCCAGAAACACATTCAGACTTCCAGTGTCTTCCCTCCCTGGTCCTCACTCCATTCCTCCCCCCCTAACCCTCCCCCCCAGGGGTGTTAGTAGCTTCATCCTCACAGAGAGCTTTGAGGTACATATAAGGCCCCTGTCACCTTGTACAATGTAAGTCTCCAATGATGGGATGAGTGGCTGTCAGTACCCTTAACTCCTGGCTCTCCTAATCATCCGCCGAATGAGAAAATAAAATATGGAGGGGGGGGCATGAGTACTCTTAAAATATAGAAAAGGATTTTATTTTAAGTATAAGAAAGAAAGAAGGCAGAGAGAAGAGTCTGGGCTGAACATGGCTGGCAAACTATGGGAGACTATACAAGGAAGGGCAGATGGGGGTAGGGCAGCCCAGCCCCCTGGCCTGGAGAAGTTTAGTGTAGGGGGCAGAGTAAGCCAGCCATATCCTGTAACAGGTAGGGACTGATGGATGCTGGGAAATCTGCCCACTGTCCACTTTGATATGTTGAGTAGGCACCTCAGTTAGCCTTCCGTCCAGGTTTCTGAAGACTGCAGCCTCTCAACTGCAAGCTGTCTCCTTTGGCTGGGCTTTTCCTTTTGGAAGACTGTAGAGGTCCAATGGGAAATGATTTGGGGAGGGGGTGCATCTTTGCAGGCTCTAAGGGGCTCTGTCTGGCCTGTCTTCTTTGTTGGCTCTAGGCCTTTTCAAGTCTTGCTCGGCCTTCTCAGCTGAGGTGAGACAGACTATATCCAGGGAGATGGCCCTGCACCAGTGTGGACTCACTGCATAGTGATACCCTGTTCTGGAGGGCTGTGACCACACCAGGAAACCCTGCCGCAACCCTGCAGAAACCCTGTAGAAACCCTGGTGCAACCCTACCGCCAAGCTGTCCCATCCTAGCCCCAGCCACAGATCGCACTATTTCTGACTTAGCGTTAGCACTTGATGGCTCTCCAAGTCTTTCTGCTGGGACCAGCAGACTTGGAGGTGGGGTCTTGACTATCCAGGAGGTAGTGTGAGGAGAAGGTTCTTGTTATTCGTATTTCATTAGTGCGGAAAGACACTGAAAAACCAAAAGACCAGGCCAAGACGACAGATAGTGGGTTTTGGTGGCACAGTTCACCCTCAAGTTCTGATGCGCAGAGCACTCCCCAGCCTGCCATACTTACCCAGAGCACCCCAAAACCTAACAAAGCCCAAGTATATGTATCACCCTCATGTCACCTCTTGTCACCTCTTATTTTATTTTCATTAATTAATTAATTAATTAATTAATTAATTTTTAAATCACACAAGTATGCGTTGTATATTAGTCCTATACCTCTATGGCTTTTACATTTTTCTCTCTCTGTTTTCAAGTCCCCCTTCTGGCATCTCCTAGACCTCTCAGGGCCTTCTCAGAGCTGTCCTCCCATCCCCAGCTTCTCAAAGCCCCCCTCAGTGAGCTAGGCAGAGAGGTTCGAGCCAGGGCTGCTGAGGTAGACCCTATACCCTGCATAAGTCCTTGGGATCCCAGGATCAGTGGGTGGAGCTGTGTTCTTGGCAGGACAAACAGTCCTGGTTCTAAAGGCCCCAGAGGCCAGGACAGAGTTTTAAATAGTCAGCAACAGGCCGATTGTGTTGTCAGTGTTGACTGAATCAGGTTTAATTGTTGGTTGGTGCTGAAATGGTGAAGGGAGGAGGCTTTAAATAGAAGCTGTAAGTGTTTCAGCCTCTCCCTGGGTGGGAACTCAGAGTGCGTGTGTCTCCGATTCAGAGTCTCCTGGAGGCAGAGGCTGTGCAGAGCTGCCAGGTCCAGCTCCACCTGTTTCCTAGGGGTGGGTTAGGAGTTCCTGGACAGAGATCCAAGAAGGGCCTGATGAGGGCTGGAGAAGAGGAGAGCTTGCTGATGTAATAATCCCTAGGTCAATCCATCTTTCCATCTGTCATTTCTCGCTGAGTCTGCCCATCCCAGTCCCCATGCTGGCCCACCTGTTGCCCTCCTGGCTCCATTTTGTACCCTATTCATCAGAGGAAGTGTCTACAAAGAAAGCAGGTTTATAACTGGGGTACAAACTCAAATGTCTTGGCTTTGTTCCCAAGCTAGCTTCGCTAGGCTCTCGGTGCCTTTGTTGGACAACCCGAGGAATGGCCTATCTGGAGTGAAGCCCAGGAGAGCAGTGGAGATGGTCAGAAGAGCATCAACATTTCCCAAAAGAGCTCGGGTTCTCGAGCTCCTCGCTCGCCTCACAGCCTGCTGGGGCTGTTGGGGGGGAAGGCTCTAGAAGGAAAGACACACAAGTTTCCGAGAACAGGCAGAGAGCCCCTTGCAGACGGCAGGTTCTGTGTACTTGAGGTTGAGTCGCGGGCCACCTTCCTGCAGACTCCTCCCTTCACCCGTAGTCTCCAGCAGCAGCTACTAGTGATCCGCCCTACACCCACGCCCTGGCTCTCGTTGAGACTGTGTGCTGCCTGTCTATCCTCAGCCATCTCTTCGTGTTCACCACGGTGCTCGTGCTAGGGGTTGAGGGTTTGAAGCCTGCAGCTGACCCTGGGTGCATGTGAGGGATAATGACAAAGGCTTGTTCTTTTTTCTAATGTCGGGTGCCTTCTCAGATTGTTCTGGTTGAATCTGCTAAGATAAAAACGGGCAGTAAATTCACAGGAGAAAAGGCACAGGAGTCAAAACTTTGTAAGACATCAGGAAGGCCAGGTGGAGGTTGCAGAGGGGCGTCTTTGGTTAAGAGCACTTGCTGTTCTTGCACAGAACTGAATTTAGTTCCCAGCACTCCAATGGTGACTCACACCATCTGTAACTTCAGGTCCAGAGGGCCCAATGCCCTCTTCTGGCCTCTTTAAGAACGCCATACACAGCATGCCAATGGGCAAAATACTCACACACATAAAATATAAATTAATTAATTTATGTATTTATGTATTTATTTATTTAAAGAAGGGACAGATGGCTAAAGTTTAAACATCACTCTGGATTACAGAGAGGTGTCAACAAGGGGCTTGGGATTCTAGGGAACAGGGAGAAGAGAAATGCTTCAGGGCAAACAAAGACTGTCTGGAATAGAAGGTTACTTGTGGCAGGTCTCTGTGGGCGAGCTGTTTGGTCTTTGGTCCCCCTTTCTTTTGAGTTCAGTGAGGGACTAGAGAGGAGACCATGAAGACTGCAACTCCCCTGGAGGAAATCTCCCTCATAGACACAGCCATAGAGAAAGCCTCTTTCTAAGCTCCAGGAGGGAAAAGAAAAAAAAGAGACACAGAAGCAGAGGCCAAAGAGGTCCCAGTCCTTCAGTTCAAAGTCCTTGGCGTGCCAGAGTTTGATGTCTGGAGTATTTTCTAAGCCCCAACATTATCTTTAGTTTTAGGGTTTTTTGTTTTGTTTTTCCATTAAAAAAGGCTCACAGGAGCCAAGGTACAGGAGAGATGCTTTTGAAGAGAAGAGAAGACAATCCTATCAACCATAGCGGAAGGGTGGGAAGATTAGGAGACACCATGCTGCATAGCCAACCAGGGAAGCTGTGCTGTGCTGTGGAGTACAGAGCCCTCCCAGCCTGTCATCACCTGCTCCCCCAAACTCAGGAAGCTGGTATTACCGGAACGCCCACTTCTGATGAAGGAAGAAACTGAAGGAGCTGAAATGCCCACCCAGGAAAGAAGAAGCCAGGGCTTAGAGAAACTCGTGAGACTATGGCAGTCACCACTGGCTGGCCTATCCCATGTAGGCTATGGTGAAGGGTTCCAGACATTCTTCTTCCTGATCCTTAACCACTCAGCACAGTGGATGTAATCTCTCCCCTTTGATGGCAGCCCCAAAGTACTAAGAAATGTGCCCACACATTCCACAGCTAGGAAGTGAGAGGCAAGACTGGGCTCCTACACTCCACTGGTCCTAGTGTTGGAACAGAGATGACAGAGGGTCACCTGGGGCCACTATCTCGTCTCTAAAGAATAGTCACGGCCAAGGGCGGAGTTAGGGAGTTTTTTTCTCTCTGCCTAGAGTTAGGTTTAGGTCTTATGTGATTCATGGGTAGAAATGACAAGGGGGCAAAGATTAGCTCACCCCATCCCCAGAAGCATTGCACACAAGCTCCTCAGATTAAAGCAACAGGGAGGCCCTCAGACAAAGGATGAACTTGTAGCCCAAGTACTGAGGAAGGAAGTCCTACAACTGGGGACAGACAGAGACTCAACTCAGAGCACATCCTGGTTCCCCTACTGACCCACCCCCTCTGTGACACCGACTGACTGTTTACTCTCTCCGGGTCATCCTTTCCATGTTTGTAAAAGTGAGAAAACCAGGCTTTGGGTGAGGGGGCGGTGGGGACTCTGAACTACGTAGGAGGGCGCAGATGTACTGCTGCTGTGGCACTCCCCGACGTGGGCAGACCCTGGGTCCCAGCCAGTGGTCGTGGCCAGGGGACACTGACCACTCCTTTGTAGCTAAGTGTGACTTTATGCCTCACACTGGCTACAGGCATTTACTGTGTGAAGCCAGACACAGGGGGGAATGTGCCAGGGTTGAGGAGGAAACAGGCCGAGAGTCACCTATCAGGTGGCCTGCAGATCAAGGCCTCAGTTGGAATTCTTTTTGGAGGTAGGCCCTGGGGGAGGAGGGACAAGTCTTACGATCTGCCTGAAGACAAGCTCTTATCTCAGTTCCCTCTCAGGGCTCCACGCACGGCTCTGCTGGTGCCATGGATGTGCTTGGGAGAGAAATAGGAACCGACAGTGGCCGGGCCACATTCTCTACCCCTCTTCCCACAGAGGCATCCAGAGCAGAGGAATCGGCCTCTCTGCGGTGCCAAAATAAACTTGCATTGTTTCCAGCTGTACAAGAGGCCTCAAGTGAAGTGGTGTTTGCCAAACCCTAAAAGGAAGGAAGGCTGGGGGAAGGGAAGGGATGCCTGTACCAAGGGAGCACACCCCGCTGCCCTTCCAACCCAGATTTCTCCTGGCTTTCAGAAAACTCCATATAAGCAAACCCTAAAGCAAACTGTGGGGGACACCAGGAACACCCAGGCCTGAAGGAGACAAAGATGGACCCATCACCCCCTTCTATTGAGTGACAGCTACCTTCTCAGAACTTAGTTCCACAGGCATATGAATGGGCTTGGGAGTGTATATTCAGTGACTTGGGTTCAGATGGTGAATCTACCATTCATTTGCTGTGTGGCCTGGTCAGAAAGCTAACTTCTCGGAGTGTTTGTTTCCTGTAGGTAAAATAGGATTGTAAGGGCAATACGGAGAAGGCCAAGGCAGGTGGTGCAGAAAAGGGCTCAGTGTAGTGGACTCAGCATGTGTTATTTATTATGTAGCTGGTAGTAACTATAATATTGTTTTAAACTTTTTGAACAATATTGAGTGGTAGTTATTGTTAAATAAAACTACTACAGCCAAGCTTTGGAAAGTGGGGGTCAAGAGAGGCACCATTCTAAGGGGCAGGCTCTGCTGAGCCCCATCCCTACAGTACCTCATCTGAGATGGGGGTCTCACTGGGCTTCCCAGTTCAGATGCCAAAAGGCTGGAAGACTGGGAAGTGGGAGGGAGTCAAAGCCACAGGCCACGGATATCTCCCTAGACTCTATAGGCTGAGCTATGATCTAGCTGGACCTGGCTGACCACTGAAGTCTTAGCCTCCTATTGCCAGCTCTGGGTCCTTATCTCCAGATTATCCATCTGGATTAAATGCCTGCAGCTTGGGCCCCCCTCTGAGTGAGCTTCATCTGCACAGTTGGACCCCAAGCCCTGCACAGCTGGCCTCTCTTTTCCACACAGATGGCTTAGTGAAGCTGAGTCAGAGAGGCCAGGCCTTGATTCCTGGCTCAGGCATTAACTCGCTGGGTGACTAGAGGTTGCCCTCCTGAGCCTCAGTTTTCTTGTGTGTGACACTGAGCCCTAGCATCCAGCTTCCTGAATTTCTGAGGGACTTATTTGGGACAACACACTGCAGCGTGTACTTGAAGGAATCAGCCCCTCCTCCATCTTCCCATCTCAAGATGGAAGCTCCCTCCCTGCTTGCCCACATGTTCTTGACCATGGGACCATGCATCCTGGCCAGGATCCCATTTTTCATTCTGATATGTATTTTCTGCATGTCATCCCTAATGAAAGACAAATAACTCATATGTTTGTTTCATTAGCTGCTGCCCCACAGAAGTGTGGGCTTGTGCAAGCTCCAGAGGCTGTCAACTGGAAGATAACTCAGAATTCCTCATAAATCACACAATTTCATTTTGCTGCCAAGACTGTTGACTTTCTTTGCCTTGAATAAAGGGGGATGTGTTGCTGAGCTAGGGTGGGGTCAGACCTGCTGGCTAGTCTGGGTTCTGCTAGCTAACTCCGGGCAGGAGCAAACTTCCTCGTCTTCAAGCTCCTGGGTCCACTCCTAAAACAGTGTGGCGTTCATACGTTGGGGCCTGCAGGATTTCCTTCCCTCTTCCCCATCCCAGCCTCCCCATCTCAGTCCTCTTCCTCCCTGTTCTCCCACAAGCACTATCTCTCCTGTCAATCAGGTCAAATCAGCCCAGGCTGTGGAGAAAAAAAAATTCTCCACATTCCTGGCCGACGACAATCTTCCAATGCCCCTATTGCAAAAACAGCCCTTCTTTGGGGTGGAAAGAAGGGCAGCCAAAAATCTGAGTTTCTGTCTTGGGGTTCAGGAAGGGGCAAGGGAGGCTTTGTTTGTGGAGCTGAGGAGAGATAAATTTAGAAGTCAGAAGATGGTCTCTTACAGCTGTCCCAGGGCAGCCTGGGAGCAGCTGGGTCAGCATGGAGCACAAGGGTCTGTGGGCTGTGAGAGAAGCGGCAGTGGCTGCAGAGCACAGAGAGGAAGATCTCTGGGAGGGAACCAAAACCAGTTCCAGCTGGTTTCTAGGAGAGGGAAGGACTGGAAAGCTAAAATGTCTTGGTTCTTTACGACCAGGTCATCTGACTGAGAGTGAGAGATACAAATGGATCAGGAAGGCTGTTGAGAACAGGACTGAAAAGCAGAGGGGTGAAGAAGAGAAAGTGGGACAAGGATGGGGGGACAGAGGGACAAGGATGGGGACAGAGGGACAAGGATGGGGGACAGAGGGACAGGATGGAGGACAGAGGGACAGGATGGGGGACAGAGGGACAGGATGGAGGACAGAGGGACAGGATGGAGGACAGAGGGACAAGGATGGAGGACAGAGGGACAAGGAAAGAACCTACAAGAAAGAGGAAAGGAGGAGATATGGGTAGCAACAAAGGAGATGGGGAAGGAGGAGACAAAGACAGGGAGGAAGCAGGGGATCTAGCACCATCTTAGTGCGATCTGCCATGGCGGCGGGCTGGGTGCACGTCAGGCACCAGCCTAGGGCTGCAGTGATCTCCCAGTGTCCTCACTTCTGGGCCATCACTGCTGTATGCGCCCCAAACAAATCAGACTTATCACACTACTCAGAGCACAAAAGGAAAATCTGAACCCTGGAACTTTCAAAGACATGGCAGGCCGGCCTGGCTGGCAGACCCCTGTAAGATGTGGACATGCTAGAACTTTAAAGTACCGAATGTGTTACATTTTCCATGAAATCATTCAACATGCTATATATAATCTTTGTGATGCCCTGAACCTATGTAAAACTTGGAGAAGCCGACATCTTTATAATAATAACAACAGAATGCAGGCAGGTGTACTATATTCATGGATGCATACTACCTGGGCTTTACTTTATAAATACATCATTTAGTGTCTGCTCTTCAAATCTAATCATTTCATACCCACACAGGATACGTTTGGGTACACACTGTCTTAGAGTTTCCATGCTATGAGGAGACACAGTGACCAAGGCAACTCTTATAAAGGCAAAGCTGCCTGGAAGATGTAGTACCACTGGCTATTCTGTTTTTGTAAGGCTGTCCAAACTACCTTCAGGTTTCAGAACACCGGCAATGGCACCACTAGGCTCGCCAGTATTTGCCTTCCTTCAGCAGAGATTGTCTAATGCTTTTCTTGATTGCTGATGTGACAAACAGCTATTGTAAGAATGCGTGTTAAGTGTTGAAGACAGTGTTCATATGGTTTAGTGTTCCCCGTATAAGGGCATAGAATATGTTTATTCTGTAATTTAAAGTCAGCATAACTGGATGCTCTTATGGAACCTCTCTGTGAGGTTACATTTCCTAGGACGATTATTAGATAAGCTTCCAAACCTGTAAAGATTGCTATTCTGAGTTTTATTCAGGGAAGCAATGCTTGCTTCTCTGATGGAAAGCAAGCCATTGTCAAAGAAAAAAGGAATCTCATCTAACACATGAAGTGTGAGGCCTGGCTGAGTAGATTTTGAGATGAGGAAATGACCTTTCTGTCATTGTGGTCTGTGAGAAGAGGGAAGGGAGAGAGACCAGCTGGAGTCAGGCCTGGGCTCTTCCCTGTCACTTCCACTGTCAACTCTAACATGCTGCTCTCCAGAACACCAGGGCACAGCCTGGCAAGTCAGGGCGTGTTGCAGAACAAGGCCATATGAAGGTGACAGTGGGCATCTGAAGGGCATCCATAGGTGTATTGGAGCAGTGTCACCTGCAGAAGACAGCAAGGATTCAGGATGCATGGGAGAACCCAGACAGCTCTCCATTCTGCTGGGGAAACAGAATTATTTGCCATGCTGGGGTGCAAGGGGTATTCAAAAGACTGGGATTTACCTGTATCCCACGAGTCACCCATGAACGACTTTTTTCCATTACTAAAGCAGATTAGAAGTTTGCCACATTGGATAATAAGGGTTCTCTTGCTCTACCCAGTGGAACTGATATTTGTAGATTAGCTACAGGAATAAATCTGAAACCAAGCACATTTCTGCTATAATCACACTGTACAGAAAGTGACTGTGTCCCCTGCACATCTCTGTGAACCTCCATCTCACTGTGGTGATGTTCTAACTGAAGATCTAGTGAAGAGTTTTCCAACACAGGTGATAGGCTTGAGTTTGTACCCCAGGCTGCACTACACAGTATAGGGATCCTAGGTTTGACATTTGTGAAACCGACCCCCAAATTAAATATGATTGTGTTGGCATAAAAACCAATCCATTAATGTTATATATTAATACATTTTCTTTAACCTAATTGTTCTGTTAAATTCTAATCTTAAAGGAAATTTTTAAATATTTTCATGCTTTCTAAAATATGATCATACCTAGGGACCTGAGTGGCCTGTCCTTCAGTTGGTTTAGGCCATGTCTCCTTGCTCCTGTTGCCCTCTCTGTAAACCGGAGCTGTTGGGCAGAAGGACCTTGGCATGTGGTGATAAGTAATACAGACTTCCTTTCTTTCTTCTCATGGATTAGCTTTTCGATTTTTAACTCAGTGATCTTGCTTCATATGTGGTTTTCACTGTGAGTCACCTTTAAAATTCTCTTTGGAAGTAGGTGGGGTTTAAATTATAAATAAGAATTCCTTTTTACTTCCTCAGAGTTTTGCACAATGCCTGGCTTTGTGTTCTTAGCCCTTGTTTGTTCACTGTGCCGGTAAATGGCTGCCTCCCCTTCCAACCTCCACCCACCACCACGTCCCACCAGGCCTGACAGAGTCTAAGAGTTTGACCCTTCCTTTCTTCTTCTTCTTTTTCTTTTTCTTTTTCTTCTTCTTCTTCTTCTTCTTCTTCTTCTTCTTCTTCTTCTTCTTCTTCTTCTTCTTCTTCTTCTTCTTCTTCTCCTCCTCCTCCTCCTCCTCCTCCTCCTCCTCCTCCTCCTTTTCCTCTTCCTCCTCTTCTTCCTCCTCTTTCTCCTCTTCTTCTTCCTCCTCCTCCTCTTCCTCCTCCTCTCCCCCATCCCTCTCCCCCTTTCTCCTTCTCTCCCTCCCCCCCTTCTCTCTCTGGAGAGTGTAAGTTCCTGTGGCCCATGTTCTCCTGGCTGTCAGCTTGAGGAGGCACCCACTCACTGTCAGGCTGACTGGGGTTGCAACCTGTGGCTCTGCTCCATCAGCTCAGCCAGAGTGAGACCTACTCAGTAAACAGTGGGACAAGATCTGAGCCTGAGTCCTCTGACACACCATGCCCAAGTAAAGGATGCCAAGGACTGAGGCCTGGGTCCTCTGACCAACCATGGCCAAGTGAAGGGTGCCAAGGACTGAGCCTGAGTCCTATGACCCACCATGGCCAAGTGAAAGGTGCCAAAGACTGAGCCTGGGTCCTCTGACCCACCATGTCCAAGTAAAGTATGCCAAAGACTGAGCCTAAGTCCTCTGACCCATGATAGCTAAGTAAAGGGTGCCAAGGACTGAGCCTGAGTCTTCTGGCAGACCATGGCCAAGTGAAGTGTGTCAAGGACCGAGTCTGAGTTCTATGACCCATCATGTCCAAGTGAAGGGTGCCAAGGCCTGAGCCTGGGTCCTCTCACCCTCCATGGCCAAGTGAAGGGTGCTGAGGACTGAGCCTGGGTCCTATGACTCACCATGCCCAAGAGAAGAGTGCTAAGCCTCTGATTTCAGCCTTCAGATAGTGGACTGGATTTCTTGTCATTGCTTAACTCAAACCCTATAGTAGTGGTTCCCACCCTTCCTAATGCTGTGTCCCTTTAATACAGTTCCTCATGTTGTGGTGACCTCCAGCCATAAAATGATTTTTATTGCTACTTCATAACTGTAATTTTGCTACCGTTACGAACTGTAATGTAAATATCTGATATGCAGGATAGATGATATGCTACCCACAGGTTGAGAACCGCTGATCGAGAGGACACCATTTCCATCTCCAGAGATGTCCTCAGCTTTTTGTCTGCGCTCAGGCCCCAGCCTTCACTGGGCTGGAAGCCTGTGCTGAAGCAAGGGTGGGTAACAGAGCCACAGAGAAGGAACTGGGGGTTTTAAATGGCTTCCTTCATTAGCCAGCCCTTCAAGTGCTTGTCACCTACCAGGCACTGACTGGGATCACATCAGGGCATGCATGTAAAACCACATGCATGCATAGAGGCGTACACACACACACACACACACACACACACACACACACACACACACACACAGCACCCTTCAGGCCTGCTGGAAAGAAGCAGAGAAAAAACATCTGCCCACTTACTCAAGGAAAGGCAAAACAAAAGCTGCCCCATGGTGGGGCAGAATCTGCAGTTTTAAAAGGGAAGCACGTGCAAGTCTATTTAAGTCCTATTACACCAACTCCGCTATTCTCCACCCCAGCCCACCCCCTCAATCTGTCACATTCAGGGATCTGGGGCTCTGAGCCTTGGAATGAATTAAACAGATTCAATGGTAAGTCAGGCTTGGGAGGAGGAGGAGGAGGGAAGGTGGGCGAAGAAGACGGAGAGAAACTCGGGGAGCTGTTGGAAGTCAATTCACAAACTTCCTGCAGAGGAGAGGAGGTCAGCCAGAGAGACCTGGAACATTCCAGTTGGAATGATCGTATTAATAATGGGGCACGTTTATTGAAAGCTTCTGGGTCCAGACATCGTTCTAAGTCTTTTACATAAATTATCATATTTAATCGCTCGGCTGCTCACTGGGACACTTCTGTTTTATAGATTATTGATGAGAACCTCTCTAGGCTCAGAGGCGAAGTGATTTCACCAAGGTACTATGGTCAAGACCCTTCACTTGGAGCCTCTGCTCATCCCGTGAGCTCTGTACAGGTTCCTGGGACCCTGTGTGACAGGCGAGGGCAAGGTGGCCTGTATGTTATCACGGCTGTTTGGTGGGGGATACGGTAAAAGGAATGGGGTACGGTTGGCTCACTATTCCTAACTTTGTGACCTCAGGCAACCTCTTTGACTTTCCTGTGTCTCTGTGTTCTTAGAATTGAGGGCTGGGGATGCTGATAATGACGTGCCTGCCAATGGGTTAGGAAAATGGGCAGACCCACTGATAACACCCCCTTCCTCGAGGTCACAAATGGCTTCATAGGTGAGGCTTCCTTTGCCCCCGCCACCATAGAAATCCTCTGCACTTAGCTCTTCCTGGGCCTTCCTCCTCTGTACTTTCCATGGTGGCCCATGCCACGCGCCAGGGACCATGGAGAGGGGAAATTGCTAAGGACAGGTGACCTTGTCTCCAAACCCAAGAGCATATTGGAGCACACGTGTTTAGCTCCAGCGCTCAGGAGGCAGAGGCAGGCAGATCTCTGTGAGTTTGAGGCCAGCCTGGTCTACATACCAAATTTCAGACCAGCCAGTGCTATAAGAGTAAGATGCTTTCGTGAAACAAAACAAGAGCATGTTGGGAATTAGACTAAGTATGGCTGGACTTCATGTGTGGGCACACTCTGGACAGCATGCTGGAGGACATGGGCTAGCCTCTGCCTCCACGTGAACACATCTGATGAGGGCAGAAAATTCCTTTGTGTAAACCAACAGGGGACTTTACAGGGGCCTCAGCAATGTGTAGTCCTAGCTACAAAACAGCTGAGTGTCAGGTGAGGAGGCCAGGGAGTTTTGAGGATACCATGCAGAAGGGAAATAACGCAGCCAACTCAGGGTCTCCCCTCACTTTCGGCGGGGTCTCCAGCTCTTACCCTAGCAATAAACTGTCTCATCCCTTTTCTCTTTTTAGTGGAGCATGAGCTGTGGCCGCAGGAGAGGTCCAGGCGGAAGCTGATGTCTACCTGTCCAGAGCTGCTCTGGCTTGAATTAACTGCAACCTCTCTGTGCAGGGCTCACTCTCATCTGCGGGGTGCCACTAAGTGTGCTGCTGCCTAAGGCCCTTTAGAGATGTGTCTGTATGCCTGACTCTGTCCCACCTGTCACAGAAGAGGCACGGTGACCACATGTTACACTCCTTACTCCCACCTCTCTTCATTTTTAACCACAGATTTTCACAGTTTGCCTTACGTATTTAACTCTGTTATTTGGGAGGACACGGGGATTCACTGAAACCTGTTCTATCCACACTCTGTAGCTGACTGTGGTCCCATGAGAGGCTCTCAAGCCTGGGCGTCCCTTAACCACGCATTGAGATTGCTCTCTACCTGGACTATTTGCAGCTTATAATAGGTTTTTTTTGTTGGTGTTTTTTTGTTGTTGTTGTTGGTGGTGGTGGTTTTTCTGTTTGTTTGGTTTTTGGGTTTTTTTTTTTTTTTTTTTTTTTTTTTTTTTTAACTTTTTTGTGTTTTTTTGTTTCTCAAGAGTAACAATGTGACCGAAGTTTCTGGCCCTGTACTGTGGGGGATGGGACTTCTGTTGTTACCCAGCAATAGTACACAGGTTAACATTTGATAATCTTGATTTATATTGTGCAGCAGGCCACTAGTTAATTTACTTAGCACCTACTATATGCCAGGCAACTGTGATACCTCAGGTTAAAGGTTTCATTGGGGAAAGACAGACCAGAAAAACCAAGGACCAGTTGTGTTAGATGCTGTAAAAGCACACACTCAACAGAGAGAGGATGAGAGCCCTGTGGGGCGACACAAAACGGGCCTGGCAGAGGAAAGGTGGAGGGAGAGTTGAGGAGTCTTATGTGTCTGCTGAGTGAGAGAGGTCTGGCCCTGGTCCTCATTGCTCTCTCTCCTGAAGGACCTCCCCCACTTCCTTCTCTGCCTCTGTAGCTCCTTAGGAGAGGGGAAGGTCAGGCTCCGCACACCACCTACCTTCAGCATCACCCGGAGTGCTTGGCCCGCCTCTTACCCAGCCATCTTTCTGACCAGTCTCAGGAGTTCCAGACCTCCGTGGACACACTCACTTCTACCTTGCTCCACAAACCCCACCTCTGTATCAGAGCTCACAGCGTGCTTCCATCTCTGGCCATCTTGCTGTAGCCTGGTCATTTGAACTGGTTCTGCCCCAGCCACAGCCACCCATTGCCTGGCCACGCCTCAGCCTCCAGCCCACAATGGAAAATGCCCTTTCTCTTTGCTTCCTGGTGAAATGTGGCACAACGGCTTTTGGGACTTTCTCTCACCCCCTTCCTCTCCCACTCTGTTCTTGACAGTTCCCTATAAGATCATTCTGTGGTTTGGATGTGAAATGGCCTCATAGGTTCTTATGTTTGAACACATGGTCGCCAGGGGGTGGCGCTATTTTAAAAGGTTGTTTAGGAAATGAAGCCTCCACTGGAGGAAGGGGGCACTGGGGTTTTATGTGTCTTGAGGTTTTATGATCCAGCCCCACTTTTTGTCAGCTCTCTGTTTCCCCCACAGAGATGGGAGGAGCCCCAGTTCTACACATGCTTGTAACTATGGAGCCAGCTGCCATGTTTGCCCCTCCACAAGGGACTGTATCCCCTCAATCTGTGAGGTAAAATAAAGATTTTCTCCCCAAAGCTGCTTTGTGTCAGATGTTTGTTCACAGCAAACAGAAAAGAAGCCAGTATACTATAACAGTGTGTTAATGTGTGTGTGCATGTGTGCATGTATGAGTGTGTGTATGTACACACACACACACACACACACACGCACGGGCGCGCACACACACACGCACGCGTGCACACACACATGCACACACGCACACATGCACACACGCACACACGCGCGCACACACACGCGCACACGCACACACACACACACACACACACACACACACACACACACACACACACACGTTTGAAATGAGTTTCACCACATTGCCCTGAAACGTAAGACCCTTCTGCTCACCCTTCTCAGTAATACCTTGCTATTTGCTAACCTATTACTTTAGGCAGAGTCTCCCAGAGTGCACTGTCAATCTGGGCTGTTGAATGAATTCCTCATGAGCCCCTTGGAATAACGAACTGCATTTATTCAGTGTCCCTTTCAAAACTGTCCCATTTCATTAAGCGGTGACTTCTTACATGGGTAGGGAAGTAGAAAGGGATTTATCTTCCATCACACAGATTGATGGCAATTCTGAGATACAGATGTTCCCCATAGCCCAGTGCTCTTTGTCAACCTAGAATCAGAAATACCATATTTCTCGAGTATTATGCTTTATGGTGTCGGCTGGGTGTACATTCCTGTATCTTACATAACCCTCTAATGTTCATCTTAGATATGAGACAGAGTATGTGTCTAGGCATGGCGTCTCAGTGCCTCTCGTCATAGCACTTGGGAGGCTGAAGCAGGAGGATTGTTGTGAATTCGAGGCCAAAAATAGTGGCTACAATAGTGAGTTTCAGGCTACCCTGTGTGGTAGGAGACAGAGGAGGATTTGGGGAAGAGGAAGAAGGTAGAGGAGAGGTTGGGGGAGGGGGAAGAAAGTGGAGGGGGGAGACGGGGAAGGAGGAGATCCTCTAGCCTTCTGGTCACTTATCTGAGAGGCATTTATTGAACTCCTACTGCATACTGTACTTCGCATTCTGGGAAACAGTGAAGATGAAAAGTTCTTCCTTCATTGTACCCATAATTATTTAGGGGGAAAGGACCCAGAGAGACAGCGAGTGGAGAATGGAGCTCAGGATGGGACAATAAGCAGCAGTAACGGTGACACTCTGAGTAGGGCAGGCTCAGTGCAGAAAGGCCGGTGGAGAAAGGGCTGCTGAAGCCACTTCCATGGGGGAGGAGGGAAGGAGGAGAGCAGGGGAGGAGGGGAGGAGGGGAGGAGGGGAGGAGGGGAGGAGGGGAGGAAGAGTACCCTGCGACTCCAGACGCATCGACAAAGCTAGGACACAGGTAAGGCACACAGAGACCTCTATCTCCTCTCTGTTGTGCCAAGTGTCACCGTTATCACCATATACCCTGTCCTGGGGCTCAGAAAAAGAACCCAAACAGGTCCCTGAGTGAGAAGCTCATCACACGGGGAGTCAGTGAGGCACGATAAAAGATGAAAGAATGTGGAAGTTCTCATAGCTTGTGCAGAACCCACAAGCGTGATGCGGTAGATGGGACCATGGGGTGAGCCCCTGCGCATCCACGTAGCTTAAACGTTCTTCCTGGACTTGATATCTCACCCTGTCATAGGTACCTCCATATTTCTGTTCTAGAAACAAGGATACTGGTCCTTGGAGATGCTGCTGGCTGCCCCGGTGGCCAAGCAGAAAGCACACAGCTGAACAACCCTACAGCAGTCGTCTATTTGAAACCATTTGTCTCCTACGTGCTAGGCACTGCTCTAGGCGTTGAGAACATGTACAGGTACAAACGCATGGACATTCCTCATTCCTGGAACCGTAGCTGCCATGAAGACGGAAGTGATTATATTATAGCCAGATGAAGAAGAGAGGCCCCAGAGACCCGGAGTGACAGGCTATTGGTCACTCAGAAAACCAACAGGTAGAACGGGGTGACCTGATTCCTGCCCTTGCTGTTCCTCCAGCTTTGGAAGTGAGCCTTCCCTAGGCAGCCAAAAGACCCTTTCATTTTCTGGGTTCCCTACACAGTCCTCCACATCCCTTTGGAGGGTTTTTCCTGACCTGGTGGGACCTTCATGGGTGAGCTTTCACATGCTGAGCTTGTAGAGAGGTGTGCTCAGGGCCGTGGGCTTTCATTTTTGAGAAACATGTAAATGCCTAGCACTGATTTTTTTTTATGCATGGCATTCATGAGGACCCCCCCCCCCCCAGGGCTGTCCCATGTTCTGAAATGTGAACAGGCAAGCAGGATGGGATACACTTTTAGCACAGTAACTACAGCCAGATGTGGGGATGGGCAGAAGAAACACAGCAAGCTTTTGCGAGGACTACACACCTGGGAGACCCAGCCTGTTTCTCTCCTTTATGGGGAAATGAGTTTATGACTGGCAAAACATTCCAGACTAAGGTCTGCCCTGGATAAGGGTACCAGCTCTGTGAGCCCCTGACAGACATGGGGGCCTGGTCCTACCAGCCACTGAGTCCTCAGGAACAGCAGGAGCCAGGTGTTTGGCACAGTCCTCTCATCTCTCTCCAACGGAGCCCATGGACTTCCCCCCCGGAAGGTACAGCAGAGCCTCGATTTGGCCCTAGCCCACAGTAGTGGGCACGGCTGAGACGAAACAGTATGGTCAGGCTGACAGCCTATTTCTCTTCTGTTCCACATCTCTCTAGATTAGGCTCTATGTTCCTGATGCTTATGTCTGAGGTCAGTGGACCTTCAGGGGTTCAACACGGCTGGGAAGCCCCACCCTAGGTGACAGTAAGAAATCCTTCCTGGCCTTTCTATAGCAGCTAATGGTGGGGTTCAAAGCAGTGCTCATCCCTGAGTTTCAAACCAAAGGAAGAGCAAGGTGCAGATGCAGCCAGCAAGCTGGGAGAGACCCGTGTCAGCCCTGACGGACTCCAACTAAATAAGAGGGAGTACTTTCAGAGCTCCAGACTGTGACCTGGAAGCATTCAGGCTGGAAGGAGGCACCCGAAAGATGGATGGATTTGGAGAGGCAGAGGCATGTAAGAAAGATAACTAGGCCAGGAGTGTAGACTATAGGAATACAGAGGAAACGCAAAGGTGGGGGGGGGGGGGGAGAACATTTGCTTGGTACCTTTCGTGTTTTGTGAATGGTGCTGGGGGGACTTGAACATGTTATGTCAAGGAAAACACACACATTTTAGTGCATAAGTCAATCAGCTTTGACAAACATATATACCTCCACAACCACAATCAATGCCTGTATTTATGCCCTCCCAAGGAGCACCCCTCAGTAGTCTGTTGTGGACAGCCGCTTTACCCGTCCAACCAATCACTAAACTAACGTCTATCACTAAAGATTCGGTTAGCTTTTTCTAGATTTCGCATAAGCAGACCTGACAACCCTGGTTCGGCTTGTGCCACTGCAGGCACCAGCAGCATAGGAGCATCTGATGGTCAGGTTGGACAGCAATTTGCATATCCTCTCAACTCCTGACGACTTGCTCCCAGCTGCAGCTGAAGTGGATCCATGTTCATGCATGTTTGTGTACAAGTTATATGTTCCTATGTAGGCGTGTTTTCACTCCTCCTGGATGAGTACATGCAAGTGGAATTTCTGGACAGATGAGTGTAGGCTTTTATAATAAATGGATTGTTTTCCAAAGTCGATTCATCGGGCTGCATTTCTAACAGCAGAAGTTCAGATCGTGCCACCTACATGTCAACACTGTCTTGTAAGCCTTTAACTGTTAGCAATTCTCCTGGGTAACCAGGGATCAGTCCCTGTGGCTTGACATTGCCTCTTCCTGGTGATGTTATGTACCATCTCACGCTTATTTGACATTTCTATATCTTTTATGAAGTATGTGAATTAAATCAATTTAACATAGTTTGTGCCTTTTTTTCTAGGCTGGGATGCCTTGCTTAAGAGCAGAGAAAGTTGATTGTTATGAAAGCCAATGTTGCATTTAAGGTTGTGAAGATTTTCTCCTATATTGTAGTGGAGCGGTTTTACTGTTTCAGCATTTATATTCAGGTCTATAAATATTTGAAGTTTCTGTGTATGTGCAGTGTGAGGTTGGGTCAGCTTTCGTCACCTGCATGGTTATTGTTCTGTATCTGCTTCTCAAAAGGACTATCCTTCCCCACTGAATTCCTTTGCATTTTGATGAAATCAGTTGATCAATAAAATGGGGCTTGATCTCTTGAGTCTATCTGCTTCATTAATCTAAAGGCCCACCATTATGCCAGGATCGGAGTCTTGAGAACTACCTAGTCAGCCTCAAGTCAGGTATTCTAGATGTCGCAATTTGATTTTTCTTCTTTTCCTTAGCTATTTAAATTTAGTCTCCAGTACTTTTTTTATGAATTTAAATTTTTTTTTTTAGTTGATCTATATATTTTTATTATATACATATATATGTATATATGTGTGTATATTATATACATATATTGAGTTGCATCCAAATTATATGGACATATACAGAGTTAAATCCAAGTTACATACACATAGGATAGACTTTGAGTTACTTACACATATACATACTTAAAAAGATCTGAATAAAGCCAAATATTGTTGCAGATTATATAGACTTTATATAAAATGAGCAACATATAAATTCTTAGATGAGAGTTTACAGCATAACCTTAAGATATATTTTTTCCCTTGAGAGCAGAATGTAAAGAAATAAGAGGTAAAAGATTTTTTTTTTATTTATTTTTTGATATTTTATTTACATTTCCGATGATCCCCCTTTTCTTTGGAAACCCCGTGTCCCCTCCCCCTTCCCGCCTCTGTGAGGGAATTCCTCCTCCCACCTACCCGCCCACCCATTCCCATATTCCCACCTTGACATTCCCTTTTACTGGTGCCCCTAGCACCCTCAGGCCCAAAGTCCTCTCCTTTCTCCCTGGTGGCCATCGAGGTGATTCTTCTGCCTCATATGTAGTTCAAATCATGGG
>CM052705.1:454114-483987 GCA_028551405.1 Uromys caudimaculatus
ATTTAAATTTTCTTTCTGAGAGGATGTTGGTAATTTGTATCATTCAGGAAATTTATTTCATTTCTCTTCATGGTCAAATTTATTTAAAACTATTCATAGTATGCCCCAGTGTCCTTATTTTCTTATTTATTTATTTACTTTGTTTGTTTGTTTGTTTGAGACAGGGTTTCTCTATGTAGCCCTGGCTGTTCTGGAACTTGCTCCAGTTATGAAAGTTGGAAAAATCAGCGGGGTAGACGCCAAGAGGAGAAAGCCAATGTTTTAGTTTAGGGCCAAAGGCCATCTACTTCCAGAATTTCTTCTTGCTTGAGGAATATGCTCTTTTAAGGCCTTAATTGGTTACATGTGGTCTATCATGAAGGGGAATCTATTTGTTCAAAATCTATAGATTTAAGAGCAAATCTCCATTCCAAACCAATCAACCAAGTCAAAACAAACAATAAAATCCACCACCTTCACAGAAACACTCAGAATAATGTCTGACAAAATGCAAACATGTTTTATATTGCTAATTTAGATTTTCTTTGTCAGCAATTGTAGTTTTTTGATGTATACCTCTCATACATACTGTGATAATTTTCTTCCTTTGAATTTCATATTTATTTATGTAATTATAAATGGGGTTGTTTTAAAAGTGTCATTACCAACTATTTGTTGCAAGGATATAGAATTGTAACTTACTCTCAAATACCCAGAGTGCATCTGTGACTCGGTTAAATTCACTCATCAGTTCTAGGCATTTTATAGAGTGTTTAATATTCTACATATTTGTCCTATGGATAGAAATAGCTTACATTTCTTACCAAGCTCCTGTCATCTATTTCTTCCTTCTTTGGCTAGGACCTCTAGCACTGAGCTGAACAGAACTGGTACGAGCTGATGCCCTTTCCTTGGCTGTTACTGAAGAAAGTCTATTCTTTCCATTGTTCCCAAGCCTTCTTTGACCTGCTTGAGAAAGTTCCTTATCTTCAGTTTGCCGAGAGCCTATAATGAATGGTGCTGAACCCCAGGTAGATATTTTCAGCATCTGCCTAAGGTAACTCCATGTAAAAAAAAAAAATTGCATGCCTCTCTGTGTGACTGGACAGGTGTAAGTGTAGGGCCTTGGAGGCCCAGGGTATCAGAACCCTTGGAGCTGAAGTCCAGGCAGTGGCGAGTCACCTGGCATGGTACTGGGGACTGAACTCGGGTCCTCTGTAAAAGCAGTACACACTGGTAAGCACTGAGCCGTCTCCCCTGACCCGTTTCTGCAAGTTTTAAAAATGCTCTCTTTCTTCCTGTTTCCTGGGTATTTGATTCTCTCTCTGCTTGGTCTCTTCCTATTTTATATAAATTGTACATTTCTTAGCATTCTGCCTCATTTTCAGCGTTGACTTGCTAAGTCTGTCACTTGGTTTCTTCTATTCAGTATTGCTGAGGGGCTTAAATATGCATAATTAATGAACCACAGTTGACCTTCTTGTTCGAACCACAGTGGCTCACATGAAATACAGAGAATCCCAATACACCGTCACTTCCATCCATGCTGTCATCATACACTTATTATCATATTTCATTTCTTATTGGATATTTTCTTTATTTACATTTCAAATGTTCTCCTCTTTCCAGGTCTCCCCTTCAGAAACCCCCATCCCCTCCCCCTCCCCCTGCCTCTATGAGAGTGCTCCCCCCACCCACTCCCGTCTTCCCTCCCTGGCATTCCCCTATACTGGGGCATCGATCACCCTCAGGTCCAAGGACCTCTCCTCCCACTGACGGCCAACAAGGCCCTCATCTGCCACATATGTGGCCAGCACCATGGGTCTCTCCATGTGTATTATTTAGTTGGTGGTCCAGTCTCTGTGAGCTCCGGGGTGTCTGGCCAGTTGACACTGTTGCTCCCTCCATGAGGCTGCAAACCCCCTCAGCTCCTTCAGTCCCTTCTCCAACTTCTCCATCTGGGACCCCATGCTCAGTCCAATGGCTGGCTGCGAGCATCCGCCTCTGTATTTCTCAGGCTCTGGCAGAGCCTCTCAGGAGACAGCTTATCATGCTTCCATGAGCAAGCACTTCCCAGCATCCACAAGAACGTCTGGGTTTGATGACTGTATATGGAATGTATTCCCAGGTGGGGCAGTCTCTGGATGGCCTTTCCTTCAGTCTCTGCTCCATGCTTTGTCTCCATATTTCCTCCTGTGAGTATTTTGATGACCCTTCTAAGAAACACTGAAGCATCCATATTTTGGTCTTCCTTCTTCTTAAGCTTCATATGGTCTGTGAATTGAATCTTGGGTACTCCAAATTTTTGGGCTAATATTCACTTATCAGTGAGTACATACTGTGTGTGTTCTTTTGTGACTGAGTTACCTCACTCAGGATGATATTTTCAAGTTCCATCCATTTGTCCGTGAATTTCATGAAGTCGTTGTTTTTAATAACTTAGTAGTACTCCATTGTGTAAATGTATCAGATTTTCTGTGTAAATGTATCAGATTTTCTGTATCCATACCTCTGCTGAGGGACATCTGGGTTGTTTCCAGCTTCTGGCTATTATACATATGGCTGCTATGAACATAGTGGAGCATGTGTCCTTATTACATGCATTTTCTGAGTATACGCCCACGAGTGGTATAGCTGCGTCTTCAGGTAGTACTATGTCCAATTTTCTGAGGAACCACCAGACTGATTTCCGGAGTGGTTGTACTAGCTTGCAATCCCACCAACAATGGAGGAGTGTTCCTCTTTCTTTCTTTCTTTTTTTTTTTTTTAAGCGTGTTCCTCTTTCTCCACATCCTCGACAGCATCTGCTGTCACCTGAGTTTTTGATCTTAGCCATTCTGACTGGTATGAGGTGGAATCTCAGGGTTGTTTTGATTTGCATTTCCCTGATAACTACGAATGTTGAACATTTCTTTAGGTGTTTCTCAGCCCTTCGAGTTTCCACAGTTGAGAATTCTCTGTTTAGCTCTGTTCCCCATTTTTTAATAGGGTTATTTGGTTCTCTGGAGTCTAACTTCCTGAGTTCTTTGTATTTATTGGATATTAGCCCTCTATCAGATGTAGGATTGGTAAAGATCTTTTCCCAATCGGTTTGTTGCCATTTTGTCCTATTGACAGTGTCCTTTGCCTTACAGAAGCTTTGCAATTTTATGAGGTCCCATTTGTCAATTCTTGATCTTAGAGCATAAGCCATTGGTGTTCTGTTCATGAACTTTTCCCCTGTGCCCATGTGTTCGAGAATTTTCCCCACTTTCTCTTCTATTAGATTCAGTGTATCTGGTTTTATGTGGAGGTCCTTGATCCACTGGGACTTGAGCTTTGTACAGGGAGATAGGAATGGATCAATTCTCATTCTTCTGCATGTTGACCACCAGTTGGACCAGCACCATTTGTTGAAAATGCTGTCTTTTTTCCACTGGATGGCTTTAGTTCCTTTGTCAAAGATCAAGTGACCATAGGTGTATGGATTAATTTCTGGGTCTTCAATTCTATTCCATTGATCTACCTGCCTGTCACTGTACCAGTACCATACAGTTTTTTATCACTACTGCTCTGTAGTACAGTTTGAGGTCAGGGATGGTAATTGCCCCAGATGTTCTTTTATTGTTGAGAATAGTTTCACTATCCTGGGTTTTTTGTTATTCCAAATGAATTTGAGAATTGCTCTTTCTAAGTCTATGAAGAATTGAGTTGGAATTTTAATGGGGATTGCATTGAATCTATAGATTGCTTTAAGCAAGATGGCCATTTTTACTATGTTAATCCTGCCAATCCATGAGCATGGGAGATCTTTCCATCTTCTGAGGTCTTCTTCTATTTCTTTCCTCAGAGATTTGAAGTTCTTGTAATACAGATATTTCACTTGTTTGGTTAGAGTCACACCAAGATACTTTATATTGTTTGTGACTATTGTAAAAGGTGTCATTTTCCTAATTTCTTTCTCAGCCTGTTTATCCTTTGAGTATAGGAAGGCTATTGATTTGTTTGAGTTAATTTTTATATCTGGCCACTTTGCTGAAGTTGTTTATCAGCTGTAGGAGTTCTCTGGTGGAGTTTTGGGGGTCATTTAAGTATACTATCATATCATCTGCAAATAGTGATATTTTGACTTCTTCCTTTCCAAATTGTATCTCTTTGACCTCCTTTTGTTGTCTAATTGCTCTAGCTAGAACTTCAATTACTATGTTGAATAGACAGGGAGAGAGAGGGCAGCCTTGTCTAGTCCCTGATTTTAGTGGGATTGCTTCAAGTTTCTCTCCATTTAGTTTGATGTTGGCTAGGTGTATATTGCTGGTTTGGTGTATATTGCTTTTACTATGTTTAGGTATGGACCTTGAATTCCTGATCTTTCCAAGACTTTTAACATGAAGGGATGTTGAATTTTGTCAAATACTTTTTCAGCATCTAATGAAATGATCATGTGGTTTTTTGTTTGAGTGTGTTTATGTAGTGGATTACATTGATGGATTTCCCTATATTGAACCATTCCTGTATCCCTGGGATGAAGCCTACTTGATCTTGGTGAATGACAGTTTTGGTGTGTTCTTGGATTCGGTTTGTGAGAATTTTATTGAGTATTTTTGCATCAATATTCATAACGGAAATTGGTCTGAAGTTTTGTTTCTTTGTTGGGTCTTTGCGAGGTTTTGGTATCAGTGTAACTCTGGTCTCATAGAATGAATTAGGAAGTGTTCCTTCTGTTTCTATTTTGTGGAATAATTTGAAGAGTATTGGTATTAGGTCTTCTTTGAAGGTCTGATATAATTCTGCACTAAACCCATCTGGTCCTGGGCTTTTTTTGGTTGGGAGACTTCTACTGGCTGCTTCTATTTCTTTAGGGATTATGGGACTATTTAGATGGTTTATCTGATCCTTATTTAACTTTGGTATTTGGTATCTGTCTGGAAAATTGTCCATTTCATCCAGATTTTTCAGTTGTGTTGAGTACAGGCTTTTGTAGTAGGGTCTGATGATTTTTTGAATTTCCTCAGTTTCTGTTGTTATATCTCCCTTTTCATTTCTGATTTTGTTAATTTGGATACTGTCTCTGTGCCCTCTGGTTAGTCTGGCTAAGGGTTTATCTATTTTGTTGATTTTCTCAAAGAACCAGCTCCTGGTTTTGTTGATGCTTTGTATAGTTCTTTTTGTTTCTACTTGATTGATTTCAGCCCTGAGTTTGATTATTTTATGCCCTCTACTCCTCTTGGGTGTATTTGCTTCTTTTTGTTCTAGAGCCTTCAGGTGTGTTGTTAAGCTGCTAGTGTATGCTCTCTCCAGTTTCTTTTTGGAGGCACTCAGAGCTATGAGTTTTCCTCATTGTGTCCCACTTTCATTCAGTTCTAAAAAGTCTTTAATTTCTTTCTTTATTTCTCCTTTGAACAAGTTATCATTGAGTAATGGGTTGTTCAGATTCCACATGTAAGTGGGCTTTCTGTTGTTTTTGTTGCTATTGATGACCAGCCTTAATCCATAGTGATCTCATAGGAGGCATGGGATTATTTCAATCTTCTTATATTTGTTGAAGTCTGTTTTGTGACCGGTTACGTAGTCAATGTTGGGGTATCCTGGGCTCACTGTGGTGGGAAAACTGGGTTCTGATGATGCAAAGCAGTCTTGGTTTTTGTTGCTTATGTTCTTGCCCTTGCCTTTTGCCATCTGGTTATATCAGGTGTTAGCTGGTCTCGCTCTCTCTGACTGTGGCTTGTCCCTCCTGCAAGCCTCTGTGTCAGCACTCCTGGGAGACTAGTTCTCTCTGGGAGGAATTTGGGTATAGAGAGCTGTTGTACAGGGTCAGCTCTGGGGTGCAGACAGAAACCAGAAGGATCCTGTCCCTAGCTGTTCCTTGGTTCCTGTGTCCTGATGGCTCAGGGAGAGTCCCTCTTGGACCAGGAATTTGAACAGAAGTGGTGGTCTTACCTATGCTCGCTGGTGTGTCAGCACTCCTGGGAGACCAGCTCTCTTATGGTGTATTTGTGTATGGAGTGCTGTGGCACAGGATCAGCTCCGGGTGCAGACAGAAATCGGAAGGCTCCTGTTCGAGGCCGCTCCTTGGTCCCTGTGTCCTGAGGGTTCCAGGAGGGACCCTCTGAGCAGTGGTGCTGGTTTTACCTGCGCTCACAGGCTTGTCTGCACTCCTGGGAGGCTAGCTCTCTCCTGGCACTATTTGGGTATGGAACCCTGTGGCACAGAATCAGCTCCAACCACAGACCATTATATTTTAAAGTTTTAATTTTAATTAAAAATTGTTTTGCCTCTGTGTGTGTGTGTGTGTGTGTGTGTGTGTGTGTGTGTGTGTGTGTGTGTTTGATTTGAGTTTCCATCTGGCATTATTTTCCTTCTGTCTAAATTATTAACATTTTTTTGAAGTCCAAGCTTCCTGGCAACAAGTGCACTCTTTAGTCTGTCTGAAAAAAAAAAAAAATCATCTCTTTACCTTAGTTTGAAAATTATATCTTTGTTAGACCTCATCAGCATTTTCTCTTCTTTCTACTCTCTAATGTGTGTCCCAGTGTCTTCTGGAAGTTTGTCACACTTACAGGGAGTCTCTGCTGTCTTATCTTTGCTCTTTTGTTTAAAAAGGTGTCTCTTTTATGGCTGCCTTGTTTATCGTTTTCTTCTAATTACGTGTGTGCTTGCGTGTCTGTATGTGGACATGTGCATGTGTACGTATGTGCAGGTGCATGTGTACGTATGTGCAGGTGCCTTCAGAGGCCAGAAGAACGTGCTGGCCGTCCCAGAACTGGAGTCGTAGGTGCCGGTAAGCTGCCAGACAGGGTGCTGGCAACAGAACTTGGGCGCTCTGCAAGAGCAGTGTGCACGCAGCTCCTGAGCCCTCTCTCCAGGTTTTTCTGCTGGGATACTTTAGAGATGCTCTCTTCTTTCCTTCTTGTTTGATTACACTGTGGCTAGTGTATTTGACACCATGGAGTGAGAAGGTGCTACCATTTTGTGTGGTCACCTTATTTCTCTTATCCTCCAGGATCTTTTTTTTGTAGGTTCTATAGACACTTTGATATTGTTTTGGAGGCACTGTGACTCTGCTCTCTCCCGCTTCTGCCCCCTTCTTCTTTCTCCCCCTCCCCCGTCTCTACCCCTCTGTCTCTGTTTCAATGAGTTCTATTGCCATATCTTCCCATGAACTCTGTGACTGTAACATTGTATCTGCTATCCACAGCACCCAGTCAGTTTTCCCGTCTTGGATTCCCCTTTACTTCTTGCTCCTTTGGTTCTGTTTTATGTCTCAGTTTCCTTCTCATTATGTTCATGCTTTGCTTTAACCGCTCAGACTTATTTATAATAGCTATTTTAAAACTCCGTGTGCCGATTCTACTGTCATGGATACTTGTTCTTTACTATTACCTGCTTGTTTTTCTCTTGTTGTAACTCACAGTTTCTGCTTCTGTATAAGTCCTAATAATATTGTATGGGATGCTGGACATTGCGAGTTTTCTTTTATGTCATTTTTTAGACAGGGTCCCTCCATGTGGTCCTGACTGTTCTAGAAGCTGCACATAGAAGTTATCTATATAAGGCTGGCCTCTAACTCACAGAGATCCACCTGCCTCTGCCTCCCAAAGGCTGGGATTAAAAGCATACACCACCATGCCCGGACCTGTGGTGAGCTTCTGTTATGTCCTTCAAAGAGTCTTCACTCTGCCAGGCTTGTTCCTTGGGCCATCTGGGATTGTAGGCAGCTTTCATAGCCCTTCTGCTAAGGCACGGCCCTTCTGTGGCTCCTATCGAATGACTCAAGAAGGCATTGCAGATCTATTGATCTGTTTGAACCCAAATCTTAGTCCTTTGTGAGCATGAAGAAATGTTCAGCTTACATTTCCCCAATTCTTTCTACTCCCATGAAATGTTACCATATTCATATTCAGCCGAGTGTTCAAAAACAAACTCAAGGGGGTTCATGGAAACTTCCTCAGCATAGCCCTCTCTCTCAAGGAGTTTGTGGCACAAACTCAGTCTCCTCAGCTTGCATAACCTCAGATGTCTGTCTCTGTAACTCAGCAAGAGCACTGTGTTCTTTGTAAATCTCTCTCCCTGCAGCATACTTCCAGAAACTGTCTCAAAGAAGAACATTTGAGGCAACTATAGAACTTTATCTTACACTTTGGATTTTAATTAGGATTTTAATTACTGTCAAGAGGCCATGTGGTTGGAAACACTGGTCTCCATGTAACAGTATCACCAGAGTTGGCGGACACTCTGGGAGGGGGAGCCTATTTGCAGCAAATAGATCACGAGAGCCAAGCTTTTGAAAAATGTATTTTGTCCCAGTCCCTTCCATTTTATTATCCTTCCCATCTTCCTCTTCTTTTCCTTCTCTTTATAGTTGGAGAGAAGAGGAGAAACTTCAGATAGGTGTGCAGAGTTCTGAGCACAGAATGCGTCATCCGGTGCCCTGATTGAGCAGGCAGTGATACCATGGTCTGGGTGTGGATCGTCCGTCCCAGATTCATGTAGAGATGCTATTGCAATAGGAAGATGCTGGAAAGTGGGGCCGTCAAGAATTAATTATGTTGATCATGGCTCTACCCTCATGAATGAAGTAATGTCTTCCTTGAAACGTCGTGTTAGTTCTCATGAGATTGAAGTGATTCTCAGTGTCTCGGTTAGGGTTTCTATTGCTGCACCAAAGCACAATAACAAAAATACATGTCGGGGAAGAAAGGGTTTATTTGGCTTCCATTGCTGTTCATCACCAAAGGAAGTCAGGACAGGAACTCAAGCAGGGCAGGAATCTGGAGGCAGGAGCTGATGCAGAGGCCATGGAGGGGTGCTGCTTACTGGCTTGCTCACATGGCTTGTTCGGCCTGCTCAGAACCACCAGCCCAGGGATGGCACCGCCCACAATATCCATCAATCATTAATTAAGAAAATGGCTTACAGCTAGATTTCAAGTGGGCTTTTTCTCAATTGAGGTTCTTTTCTCTCTGGTGACTTTAGCTGTGTCAAGTTGACATAACACCAGTTAGTTGAGAATGGGGTGTCCCAAGGAAGCCTGGTACCTGCGTCACATTCTGTACACATGCTCTCTCTTCTGAGCATGCCCAATTCCACTCTGCATAGTCTTACAGTCTGATGCTACCCACTCTGCCAGAGGAGACGCCTGGCCTTGAACATTTCTTCCTCCACACCTGCTTTTCTTCATAAATTATTAAGTTTCAGGTATTTTGTTAAAATAACAGAAAATAAACTATGAAAAATGACAACTGCACCTATCAAGGGAATGCATCATTTTACATAGCCGTCTTTAGTCTCTGGAAATGGCCTTCTCCTCTAAGGTGCACTTTCAAGGGTTTGTAATCAGGTTCTCACCTGGCTTGGCACCTGGAACACTGGTTTTTTTCCAGTTGGGTTATGAATCCCAAGGCAGAAACTTCCAGCATAGACCTGAAGCCTCACTGACAAGTCTTTGGAAATGGGAGCTGCGGGCTGCCAGCCCTGTGGTTTCAGTCCATCTATTCCCCTCCCTGGTGAAGCAGAGTCTGCTCAGCAGAGGGAAAGCCAAGGAAGGTGCTCAAAGAGGTACAAACTCAAAAGACGGAGTGAGTTTCACACTGTGGCTGAGAATCTGGTTTGCCTGCTCTAGGAACCCATCCAAATGCCCGTCCTTGGGACCTATGACACACTCCAGAATACACTGGGTTTTTTAAAATCCTCATTTTATATGTTAGTTCATTATGAGGGTACGTTCTCCACACCTACACTTCTGAATCCCCAGACTCGATCAGCCACAGATGGAACGTATGGGGGTGTACACCATATCTGTCCTGAACAGACTTCTTTCTCTTATTGTTATCTCTCTAAACAATGTAGCAATGGCTTACATAGTCGTGATATTTTGAAAGTATTTAGGAAATCTAGAGATGAGGTAACGTGTATGGGGAGAGTGTGTAGGCTTTATGAAACATGCATTTTCTGTGAGGGGCGAGCACCTGTGGATTTGGGATCCAAGGTGTGGGGCCCTGCAACCACTCCCCCATAGATAACAAAGGGCGACTGTGTTTAGCAGTAATGAAATCTGTGTCTGGTCCTCCTTATGCCTCACAGTACCTCTACTGGGGCAGAAGCAAGAGCTCTTAAGAGAGGAGCTGAGGCAGAACCGAAACTGAGGATGTATGAAAAAGCCATTTGGAAACCTGCTGTTTTATAAGCTGATTAAAAATATCACAAAAGAGAGTTTGAAGGGAAATGCCCTCCATGGGTGGATAATGCTTTAACCAGAAGCCATGGACTTTTAAATGGACATCCCATTGCCAACTGTTGGGTACCTTCCTATGACCTATGGTCAGTGAGGCCCCAGAGGTGCCCTCAGAATACCGGCTATTGCTCTTGGTTGCCTCCCAGAATTTTGTTTTGTTTTTAAAGACAGAGCTTTTCTGTGTAGTCTTGGATGTCCTGGAATTCAGGTTGTAGACAAGCTTGGCCTTGAAATCAGAGCTCTGCCTTCCTCTGCTTCCTGAGTGCTAGGGGGGAAAAGGCACACACCCCACTACCCCTGGCTTTGCCTACCAGAAATGTATGGTAAGACCCTATTGCTAGAGTCATTGCACATTTTGGTCACAGGGCATGAAGAAATCAAGGTGGAATTGAGGAGGTTGGATGCCTCCTCCTAATGAAGTCTTACTTAGCTGTAACTCCTGTGAGCTATGATAAGACATGCCCTCTGGAACAGTAATGGCTAACCTGTTATGGGAATACCAAGCTGCTTTCTGAATGGTTCTGAGGCCTGCTACACAGGAGGGAAGACATGCCTGCTATGTAAACCTGTGCAAGAGCCTTGGGCTGAGGCCATAGGCCCTGGTAGAGAACACACTATTGCTGTTTTGCTAAGTGGCCGTGGTGCCAAACTGCATTGTAAATGCTCCTGTTTATACAGCTGTAAGTTAGTGCTGCATTCAGCCTTCCTCAGAGTTGCTTCTTACTACAGCAGGCAAAGCTTAATGCAGAAACCCACAGCTGACCAAAATGCCTAGGACAAATGATGGTGTAGTACGTATCCAAGGGAATCCATCCATATCCGAGGGACATCAGTGCCAGCCCCTCCAGAGCTCAGAGAACATGGAGCAAGACAGGAAAGAGAAAATGCAAGAGCCAGAGGCTGAGAGAAGTATTGTGGGCACAGCCACCCACGTGTCCACCAACCCCTGGTGGCTGTGGTTGTCTAAACAAGACCTACGTAAGATTGGGTCAACCAACAGCTCAACCATGAGGCCCACTTCTCCCTAAAGGAGTAGCGGCAGTTAATGTTTACTGGAAGGGGATGTTATCAGTTTATTTGGTGGTATAGCCATTGATAAGTTGCTTCTGGTTCAGTAAATAACCTTCCATTCAACACTGGTGCTAGAAACTAGTTGTAAACTCAGTCGTCACAGAGAAAAAAAGGTAGGGGGCTTGTAGGGGAGAAGGCTTCAGTGGAAGAGAGAGGAATGGAGTGAAAATGACTAAAATTCATTACATACGTGTATGAGCCTGTCGGGGGAGAGAGAGAGAGAGAGAGAGAGAGAGAGAGAGAGAGAGAGAGAGAGAGAAGAGGGGGAGAGAAGGAGTAATGGAGAGAGGGAGAGGGAGAGAGGGAGAAGGAGAGGGAGAGGGAGAGGGAGACAGAGAGGGAGAGGGAGAGGGAGAGGGAGAGGGAGAGGGCGGAGCTAAGGCAGTTAGATAGATTCCCTGGCTGGGGTAGAGGTTTTCTTTAGGAGAGAAGTGAGCTGTGGGGATGCCTTGGGTTTTAGGTTTGGATGGAGTTGGTTGTGGCTTAGATGGGAAGAGAGTTAAGATCCCCTGGGCATGGGCTTTGGGGACGTGAAACAAGAGGCCTTTCTGCAAATATCATTTATTTTTAATGGGACCGAAGGAGACAGACAATATACCTTTCTAGGAGTTAAAGACAGTCACTCCTCAAAACACTCAATACAAACTAAGAAGAACGTAGTCATTGGTAAAGGCCAGATGGATCCACTGGCGACTGCAACTTTAAGGAGTTTCCAGATGTGCTACCAGCTCAGCTAGGACCCAAGTGTGAAACGGAGCATAGCGACAGGCCCTGGGCCAACTTTGTCCTCTTGGAGGTCTAGGACAGCTGCCAATCATAAATGACACTTCATTCTGTTCAGCAGTCATTCTAACAGAATTGCTTCCTAATTCCTTTTGCTGAAGTCTCAGTTTCCTAGGAGGAAGATGAGAACTCTAAAGGGAAATACTAATCTAGAAAAATGACAATTCCCTGGAGATGTCTCATGTGACAGTAGAAATGGCAGTGCAATGGTTCCGTGTCACCACTACAGAGTCTGGAATGGCCTGGGAGATGGGCCTCTGGGAATACCTGTGCAGAGCTGTCTTGATTACCCTAACTGCTGTGAGAGGAACCATCTGAACTGTGGGCAGGACCTGGGCCAAACAAGCAGAGGGAGCAAGCTACACACTAGCTTGCTCACATTCGCTGTTCCGTTTTGTTATTGTGGATGTAATGGGACCAGCTCCCCCAAGTCCCTGCTGTGGGTTATTCTTTGCCACAATGAACTGTGACCTGAGCTGCAAGCCAGAATAAACCCTTTCCTCCTTAAACTGCTTTTTATCAGGGTCTTTTTCACCACAGCGACAGGAAAAGGAAGTAAGACAGGGACCGATGTATTTCTCTTCAGTCAGAGACCTCAGGTGCCCAGTGGGATTCTGAGATGCCCTCATCTGGGAGACAGGCTCCATTCTGCCGGGGGCTGAGCAGTAGCAACGGGTCTGGAAGGGGTTGGGAGTTTGCTGTGCACCAGGCTGAGTTACCACTTCCAATCCACAGCCAATCCTGCCAGGAAAGCTTAGACTGTTTCTTGGTGTGTGACTACCCCAAGGATGCATCAGGCAAAAAACTCAGAGCCGGGCCATCAGAACTGCCAGAAGGCATCTGAATCTGTCAGACCAAACCTGCTATGGGCAAGAAGCAGGCCACCTCACCCATGGTCACAGTCATGAGGAGACCACACTTTATTACTGCTTCTGTCATGTGACACAAGTTTCCACATGGTTTCCACATTCTCTGTCACATCTGGAGGCCTTGGAAGGCAAAAAAGAAAGGGAAAAATAAATAAATAAAAGTAAATTTAAAAAGCACAAAATTGGCCATTCTTCTAGCCTTTTAGAGAAGCTGGTAGAATTTATATCCCTGTCATGTGGTCCTGAGCTCAGTCCTACAACCCCATGTAATCCTCTCTCACATAGGGCCAGATACAGTGGCCACAAAGGCTCAGATGCCAGGCAAGTTCCAAGTTTCCAGCCAAGTGTCGACATCTCCACAACCAAGTCTCGGGCATCTTTGAAAAGACAGTGTTGTGTTCGGAAGGCTGGCCAAGAGGACACAAGTCTAGAAGTTGACTTCTGGCCCCAGGGGACAATTCAGACTACTTGCCTAGTAAGAGACCTGGCCCCCTGGGGGGTCCTGCTACCGGTGAAGCCACACAGACAGCCCAGTGCTAGGACAGTAGCATGTTCGGCCAGGCTACTGCAGGCACAGTAGCCAGTGTCTCGGACACAGCAATGGCAGTCCTTGCTGCTGTTTATTGGCACAGGAACGAAAGCCTATAAATGAACGGGCACTGATATAAAAATGTAACAGCATCCCTTGAGAAGCTTCCTAACCCAAAGAACATATTTTATTAACCACAAAGCCCAGACTCCTTTAAAAGGGAAAAATGGTAGAAATGCAAGGGCAAATATCACACAGACATGCACCTGCTGAAATGTTGGGTCAACACCAAGCCAATAGATGACATTTCCAACAGAACCTCTTAAAAGCCTGACTAGGCTGAGGTTCCCTGGCATTTGTTCTTCGTGGACAGAAGCAGATCCCCGCCCATGTCTCTGCAGATGCCCGCTGCTCCTACCACCCCTCCTCTTCCCACACGTCTGCGCGCTGGGCTTCTGTTATCTTCTTAATGGTCTCCAGAGTAAGAGAACCAATAAGAAATAGACGCAGAATCATCATGAGGGATTGGCTCCTGATTATGGAGGCCGTGAAGTCTGGCAACTTGTCATCTTCAAACTGGGGGCCCAAGAAAGACAGTGGTACCATTCCATGTGAATCTAAAGGCCAGGTGTAAACCTGTGTGAGCCTTAAGACCCAGGGACTGAGAGGTCAATGTTAGGGTCTCCACCTAAAGTTCAAGGTCAAGACCAGGGTCTCTGGTGTCTGATGGTGGGAATGTCCCAGTTCCCAAATGCACATCCTCCATAATCTTGTTTCATTCAAGTCCAGCAGACTTAATTCCTTTTGTTGTTGTTCGTTCTTTCGTGTGTTTCTATCCAGTGGATGAAACTTCCTGTCCTAATTCACCACAAGCACATATTAAAACTTGCAATGTGTATATTTTCCTAATTGCTGCATCAAGTTTCTTCAGCTAATTCGACATGCAACTCCCAGCTTTGTTGTAGGCTGACACGCCTCTCTTTGGAGTGTGGTCCATTTCCGGGTTGAGCTGACATTCTGAGGATTATGTCATTTCCTTCTGAAAGGTGTTATGTCCTCTCTCTCCCTTTCTTTCTTTTCCTCCCAACTCTGGGGGATTGAACCCAATGCCTGGTCCATGCTACAGAATCCTCTACCAACTGAGCTAGATCCCAGCTCCTCTTCTCTTTCACAAAACAAAACAAATCAAAACAACAACAAAGGCTCCACCTTCCCCCTTTCTTTAGAGCAAGCAAATAGTTTTGCTGAATTCAAGCTACAAACTTTCGGCCAGCACTTACAATCTGAGTTCAGATCATCTGTCCTTAAGTGGGCTACTTTGAGTCTACTTTGCAATGTGTAATTTAGGGGAGGTAGGATTTGAGCATCCCCTTCTAAGGCAGTGTCGGGGTATTTCTAGTCCTCCTGAAAGGCTTCTGATGGGCACACCCTTGATAACAGCCAAACATTCTGCACAAGAAACAACATAGCCAAAGGAAACGCCCACTGCCTCTACCAGGACCTGATACCCAGGGGCTGCCGCCCTTCCCCGCTGCCTGGGGACTGCCGCCCTTCCCAGCACAGAGCTCAGAGCACAGCTCTCTCCAGAAATGAGCTGAAGTGAGCCCTTTCATCTTCAGGAGTGGGACTTAACCAAGGCAGGCTCTGAGCAGATGCTCTCCACACACCATGACAGGAAGGCTTCTGGATCTGCTTCGCCCTCCACTCCATGTCTTCTTAGTTGCCTGAAGTTGACTGGAGTGGATGAAAAGCAAGGCCTTAGTGTCTTGAAGTCAAGGGCTCTGTTCACTAACATGGCCACTTTAGTGTTTCCTTGTTAGGAAATGTGGCTGGCATATGGCCCATCTGGAAATCACTCATTGTTGGACCAGAAGACAAGACATAAAAATAAATTAATTAATTAATTAAAAAAAAAAAAAAGGCAAGCGAGGCTGGGAGGGGGGCGGGGAAACTCATTACTCGTTTTCTACATTCACTTCTACACTTCTCTGCCTTGCGCAGGGCAGAGAGAAGGGAAGTACAGAATAAACGGAAGGCAGCCTCCAAGCGAGACTTCTAGCCAAGCCAGGGCCTGACCATCCATCCGCCTGGCACAGAAAAGGAATTTATTTCTCCTGGCAAGTTACTTGTAGGGGTGATGTGGTTTTACATTTTAAAAGAAAATGTTTCATAAAATTAAAAGTTTAAATAACCATTAACCAGCTGTTCAGAACTCTAAATATACTTTGTGCCGGACACAGTGGGGACCGGGCAGCTGAAGAGGAAGCAACCTTCCCATTCGGCTCCTTACTGGTGGGGCGTTTTCAGAACAGGCCTGAGGCTGAGTTTTTCCCATACAGACCCAGGGCACTCAGCCCATGTGCACAAAAGAGGCTGGGGGGCAAAAGCTGGTGTCGGACCAGAGAAGCTTAAGCCAGATGTTATAGGAAAGTAGTACTTTTAGGAATCCTAGTTTTAGAGTTACAGATGTGCTAGTCTTCAGTAATAAGTGAAAGGAACCCTCCTGGGAGCAGGCACGTGAAGCTGAGTCTGGTCCTGACACAGCAGTCAGGTTCCCAGAGCATCACTGCTGGAGGTCACAGCCATGGACCGCATCCAGGGCCGACAATGACTGCTAAGTTGGTTGTGTCAACCTGTTTATGCCCCGCCTTGCTGACATGTATCAAAATCAAAAATGAGCAAAAGTTACACTGGGATTAGTTGGAAAATAATCTTGATACCATAAGACGCTTTTAGAAACAAAGATTTTCATGGGAAGAAAAGAGCTGTGCTTAGAATAATAAACCAATGGGTTGAAAACACAACTTCCAAATAACGACAAAGTGCACCAGTGAACGGAAGAGAGCAATTCAGAGATATCACACACACACACACACACACACACACACACACACACACGCACGCACACACATGCACGCGCACGTGCATGCACAAATGAAAAATACATGAACTATATAGTCAGTTCTGGAGCGCTCCAGATAAGAAATACCATGTCGTAGTTGGTGTCTTAGTTAGGGTTTCTATTGCTGTGAAGAGACACCATGACCACAGCAGCTCTTATGAAGGAAAACATTTAATTGGTGCTGGCTTATAAATTCAGAGGTTTAGTCCGTTATCATCACAGTGGGAAGCATGGCGTTGCAAAGGCAGACATGGAGACATGGTTCTGGAGAAGGAGCCGAGAATTCTACATCAGGATCAGCAGCAGCAGGCAGAGAGAGAGAGACCGCAACAGCTTAAGGCTTAAGTGTTTAAAACCCCAAAGCCTGCCCTCAGTGACACACTTCCGCCAACAAGGCCACACCCACTCCAACAAGGCCACACCTCCTAATCCCGGTCAAGTAGTGCAACTTCCTAATGACCAATCATTCAAATCTATGAGCCTGTGGGGGTCATTCCTATTCAAACCACCACAGTTGGGTTCTCTAGGACAGCTCCTTGTGCAGAATTTGGGATGCAAAATATTATCAGGGCTCCATACTAGTGAAGGGAAGAGAGAAGGAGAGTAACTAAAAGGAGATCTGAGTTTCAACAGAAACTCCAGGGTACTTGGGTCCCGCAGAACCACGCAGAACCTCTGGGCCTCCAGTCTCCTGCCTGTTACAGGATGCAAGCTGCCCTGGCACAAACATGACCTTGAGCAAGGCAGCCCTACGAAGCAAAGGGAAAGAGCTGTAACGGAGGTGTACACAGAATACTGAGAGCCCACGGCAAGTAGTGTGGCGTAATGGCCTGGGAGGCAGATGGGTGAGCGGGTGTACATAGCAAGGGAGCTCTTCAGCTAGGCCAGCCTTTGAAGGGGCCGGAGCTGCAGGCTGCTGACTGCTGACTGCGTTTCCTGTAGGCCAGGCAGGAAGCTAGCAGGTTCTGGGAAGTGGATTCAGCGCCTCACATTTGCTACAGACAACTGTGCCGCAGTGTTCTTGGTCACCTTATTTTGACAGTCTCTTTTGGCCAAGCATAATTAATTCTGGAATGTCTCACCCCTACCTTCCGCCTCTGTTTCTCTTGGCTCATTTTTCATTCTCCTTGCTAAATAAACGAAGGGCAGTTTAAAGGCAGGCTGAGGAAGGATAGGCATCCAGACCCTCTCCAGCCCGCTAGCGCCTTCCACCAATCCAGCCTCAGCAACTTCCATCTCTCCAGGCCCTGTCCAAACCACTGGCCCCTGTTATATGTCTGCACAGCCCTACTCCTCCTTGAAGTGTTTTTAAAATCTCGCCACAGTCAAGTGAAGATCTGAAAAGTAACCCCCAAATCCCCGGATGTACTCTTTATGTTCTCCCATAGCCTATGCAGGAGCATTTGGTTTCATCTGGGGCAATGCTTAAACTTGTAAAAACTCCGTTTCATGCCACGAGTCTTTGGCAGAAGGGTACAGACATGCTCTTTCTGTGTTCTCTGAGGTATCTGGGTAGTACTGGGCATGTGACATGTACTCCTGGATTCTGATATTGAATCAAACACAACTTCTTTTTTTTTTTGGTTTTTTTGAGACAGGGTTTCTCTGTGTAGCCCTGGCTGTCCTAGAGCTCACTCTGTAGACCAGGCTGGCCTCGAACTCAGAAATCCACCTGCCTCTGCTTCCCGAGTGCTGGGATTAAAGGCGTGCGCCACCACTGCCCGGCGCAACTTCTTTTAGAAGGAATGTTCCAAATGGAATTAAATTACAACATATATAAACACTTCCCGCTGCTCTGGTTTCCACTCTGAAGGAAAGCAAGCAACCATGAAGTGATTGGGGGAGCCACATACGGGAACTCAACTTCATTCATCTAAAAACAGGAAGGAAACCTTATCTCTAGCTTCTCAGCGAGGACCGAATGGGCTCCCAGAGCCACACTGAAAGGCACAAGGACTTAATGGACGCAGGTTGGGATCCCTGGCTCTCGAATTATTAACCCTCGGAGCCACCAAGTCTCTTACAGCATTCAAAGCATTAGTGAGCCCCGCATAGGTTTGGCAAGGTGCTTCAAATAAAGAAAATGTGATATCCTCCTCCCTTTGCATACCTCATGTAATTGAAACTCATCTGAAATGGATGGCTCCTAAGACAAGTGATTCATCAAGTGGGGCCCGGGGACTCTGGGGGCGCCAAGAGCTTCTCGGGAGGTCTGGGAGGTTAGAGCTATTTAATAATAACACGGAGACGTTTTTTCACCTTCATCCTCTCATAAGCACAGACTGGAGTTTTCCGGAGGCTACATGGACTATGATGACATCATTGTGGTGGCAGAGAAGGAAATGTGGGCTTTGTGGTGCCTTGGGTTTCCTAATATATATATATATATATATATATATATATATATATATATATATATATATATATATATATATATATATATATATGATTTATTTTTTTAAAATCATTCATATGTGTGTGTTTGTGTGGGGATGTGGATTTGTGTTCTGGTGCCTTTGGAGGTCAGAAGAGGGCACTGGGTCCCCCAGAGCTGGATTAAGAGGCTGGTGTGAGCCACCCCACATGGGTGCTGACAACTGGACCCCAGAAGAACAGTACAAGCTCAGTTAGTGAGCCAATGTCCCAATCCTACAATTTTTAAGGTGGTGCATCTTCAGAGGTAGCTGTTTTTAGTATTTTATTTTAGTATTTTGAGTACGCTTATTTTACCGACTATAATTTCTGAACTTTGCCATTGTTCCAAAGTTTGTCATTTATTTGGAAGCTTAACAACAGAAATATACTTTGTTATTATTTAAGAAACATTTAAAATTTTTTCTTCAAAAATTACCTAAACACACTACTTTAGAAGTCTATATTTTATGGAATAATAAGAAAAATTAACTGGGTAGTGGTGGCACATGCTTTTAATCCCAGCCCTTGGGAGGCAAAGGCAGGTAGATTTCTGAGTTCGAGGCCAACCTGGTCTGTATAGCAAGTTCTAGGACAGCCAAGGCCACAGACACAGAGAAACCCTGACTCGATAAACAAACAAACAAACAAAAAACCTCAAAGAAAAATTAGTGCATATTTGTCTCTTGAAGGGTGGATCACTGGACATAACCACAAGAGATAAGATTCAATCTCTCTAGTCATACCTGTAGCATCTAAGTTTAAGATGATGAAGACAAAGAAACTAAGACAGCAGAACCCCTGACTCACAGATGAGGACCATGAGATGGAGAAGTCAATCTTCCGTTATCTTTAAGGACCCCAACAATACATCACATTGTGTCTTATGCAACAAAACAATTTCAATGTCATCTTGAAACTGATCAGAGCTTGAAGAAAAAGAAATGTCCCAAATGTAGATATAATGAGCGCTTTAAAAAGTAAAGATGACTTCAGGTTTTCAAACAGGAAATAGAAGAGACATTACATGGGTTATCATATTGTACTGGCCAGGAAGGTGCACAGGTGGCAAGGTGAACCCAGGTCTTGCCTGGCTAGCATCGGTGTGGGCCGCTTGCATTAAATGCTAGGAAAGAAGACGCCATTGCCAAGCCCCTAGAGTGTGATTGATAACTTATAACATTTTAGATTTCTGATAAACACAAAAACTAAGTTTGAATGTCATTCACAGATTTGCTCCTGAACCTTAACAATAGACTAACTGGGGCAGAGAGAAGGCTCCACAGTTAAGTCGAGCAAGAACAGTGGAGTCTTCCAGAGGGTCAAGTTCTCATCCCAGCACCCACGTCAGGTGACTCACAACCTTGTGTAACTCCAGTTCCAGGAGACTCAATGCCTGTACACACACACACACACACACACACACACACACACACACACACACAGAGAGAGAGAGAGAGACAGAGACAGAGACAGAGACAGAGAGAGACAGACAGAGACAGAGAGACAGAGAGAAAGAGAAAGAGAGACAGATATACACACCTACAGTATACACACACACTCAGATACACACACACATACAGACACACAATTTTTTTTTTTAAAAAAAGCAAATACTTTTAAAAATATACAAATTGGCAGGACATGGTGGCACAAGCCTTTCATTTTAGCATTTGGAAGGCAGAGGCAGGCGTTTCTCTGAATTTGAGGCCAGCCTGGTCTACAGAGTGTGTTCCCGGACAGCTAAAGCTACAGAAAGAAACCCTGTCAAAGCAAGCAAACAAACAATAAAAAGATAAATCTATAGATTTGCTGTGTTGTTCATACTTGTCTGTATTGGTCTCAGTCACGGAAGATCTTTAATTACATGAACTAGCCTGAGCAGTGATTGAGGGTCTCAAGTTTCATGGTTTATTCTGGCATGACTGACATTGAGGGTGCAAAAGTTAAATGGGCACACATGTTGCTTCTCCCCGGGCAATGTATGGGTAATGGGGTAGCTTCTGGCTGCACCCCTGTGGAAGGAAGGAAGTCCAGGCTCTCTCTCTCTCTCTTTTTTTTTTTTTTAGTTTTTCAAGACAGAGTTTCTGTGTATAGCCCTGGCTGTCCTGGAACTCACTCTGTAGACCAGGCTAGCCTTGAACTCAGAAATCCATCTGCCTCTGCCTCCCAAGTGCTGGAATTAAAGGCGTGCGCCACCACTGTCTGGCCCAGGCTCTCTTAACAGTGTCCCTTATAGGGCTGGAGAGATGCTTCAGCATGTCAGGCTGCCTATTACTCTGCAGGGAACCCACAGTTTGGGTTTCCAGCACCCAAGTTAGGTGGTTTACAAACACCTGTAACTCCAGCTTCCAGGATCTGCTGCCCTCTTCTGGCTTCTGAGGGCACTTGCACACACTTGTGAATATGTACACACACGCGCGCGCACACACACACACACACACACACACACTCACATACACAAATAAGGTCTTTAAAAAAGAATGCCCTTAATAATACAATAAACATTTATTTCATTAAATTTAACTCTTAGACACACACTTACTTATTTTAGAACAATGTAGATTCATATATATTTATCAAAATTTCTTATTCAGTATTTTTAAAGGAATGTATTTATTTAGAAGGTGTCTTACTGTGTAGTCCCAGCCTGCATGGAACTCTCTGTGTAGACAGGCTGGTCTTGAACGTGTACAGCTGCACCTGCCTACTGAGTGCTGGGATGGAACTGTGTGATACTTCGCTGGACCTCATTTTACCACGTGAGGAATTCACATAAAACATCCATTGATCCTGAACTACAACAGGTGACTCCAAGGAACACTTGTGGGGTTATGCAACTTGCAAGCTGAACTAACCACTTTTTAATGGGGCGCTATTTTATCTGGAGAAATTGGTGTAGAACTATGGCTATTTACTGAGTATCTGGAATTTTTTTTTCTTAATGATGACAGTTAAGGAGAACAACAAGTAGCACTGGTTGATAATGATAAAATTTTGTGTTTTTAAGGAAGAACAAATTATTTTGAAATCCTTCCTCCAAAATTGTGAGAGTCTCAATACTTAAGATCAGTGGTTATCAATGTTGTTAAACAGGTCTTTTTATATTGTCTACTGAAAAATGAGCACTCTCTAGCTTAGTGAATCAGTCACTTCTGAGTGACAGACAAATGATCCTAAAAAATATATTCAAAGTGCAAGGCAGATCACAAGGCAGGTCACAAGGCAGATCACAAGGCAGATCACTGGCTTCTACTACTGTCCTGTGTTCTGATTGGTCTTTCACATGGCTTCAGATCTGACTTTGCACCATCCCTTAAGAAACAACCGTTTGCCACATTTTGTTCTAGCATCAACAGAGCATATCATAACTATTTGAAAAGCCTATTAAAATATGCCTCTCCTTTTCCAGCTTCATATCTATGTGGAGCCAAGTTTTCTTCATATTTTTAAGCAAGGGAAAATATTGGAGCAGATTGAACACAGAGACAGATAAGAATTTCCAGCTGTCTTCTATTAAGGCAGATGCTAGGGAGCCAGCAGCCATGAGAACAGCGTTGCTCTTCTCGCTGTGTTTGCCCTAAAGAGCCTTTCCCTCCCCTGAACGTTACTCATGTTGTGCTTATTCTTTTGAAAACAGTAAATATATTTTCTGTTTTACATTTTATTTTCCAATATAGTAAATATTGGTAGGTAAATCTTCAAGTTTGAGGGAATCATCAATTATAGTATAGATATCGATGGGTTTTCAGATTAAAGCATTTAAGAAATGCTATCCTGAATGGTTGAGAACCTGTAAATGTCGGGAAACGGGCTCAAGTGACCTGACATATGGGCATCCCCTAGAGAAGGAAAGAAATTCTAACTTCAGGAGGAGACAAGAGGAAACAGACATAGGAGAAAAGGCCACGTGCCTGCCGCCCTTCACTCATCTTGGTACTATTGGAGGGGACCAAGCAGAAGACTGACCAGGGCTGGACCACTTAATTGGACACGGTAACTGCCTGGTGAGAATGGCAAGGTAGTGTTCTGGGATATAGGGTTAGGAATACCAAATGGGTGTTTTCAGAGAGAGAGAGAGAGAGAGAGAACCCAGACTTTAGTACATCTAACCAAAAATTTCAAACTGTATGTTTGGAACCATTAGATTTTGTTCTTTTATCCCAAAGCAGAAAAAAATAACCATGGGATTTTAAAACTGACTGAGTTTTTACACCTTAAAGAAGGAAAGCCACCCAAAGACCAGATCAGTGCTAAAGAAGTGAGGGTTCTGTCATCCACTCCTCTCCTTAAGGTCTCTGGTTTATGTGTGTGGTGGTTTGAATGAAAATGGCCCCACAGGCCCATAGGAAGAGGCACTATTGAGTGAGGCCTTGTTGGAGTAGGTGTGTCACTGGAGGCAGGCTTTGAGGTCTTAGTCCTCAAGACAAGCCCAGTGTCACTCTCTCTTCCTGCTGCCTGTGGAGCCAGATGTAGAACTCTCAGCTCTTTCTCTAGCAAACATGTCTGCATGCCTGCTGCCATGCTTCCCACCATGGTGATAATGGACTAAACCTCCTAACTGTAAGCCAGTCCCATTTAAATGCTTTCTTTTATAAGAGTTGCTATGGTCATGGTGTCTCTTCACAGCGGCAGAAACCCCCACTAAGACAGTATGTGAACAGAGCATTAGCTAATTCCTCTTCTCTCTCTCCTCTCTTCTCCTGTCTTCTCCCCCAGCACTGCCTCTTGTAGCTCAGGCTAGTTTTGAACTCACTATTTAACTGAAGATGACCTGGAATTTCTGGTCCTCCTGCCTCCATTTCCCTAGTGCTGGGATTAAAATTGTGTGTCATTTGCCCAGCTTATGCAAGGGTAGGAATCAGACATAGGGCTCCATCCTTGCTGGGTAAGCACTCTACCAACCCACTCATATCCCCAGCCCAGTATCAGCCGTCTTGAATTGGAAGAAGGTGGAGTGATTTACGGTAGGATTGCATTTGCCTCTGAGGATGCTGAGTGAGGATGCTTGGAGTTTCTCATTGACTGTGACTGGAGCGGAAAGAGGTCCTGACCCCACTGATGTGCTTGTATCCTTTTACAGTGAATGCCTGAACACAGCACAAAGCGGCCGACCTCAGAGAAGACTCAACTCTGAGACCACAGACATCACCACATCTCTACCAGGATGACGAAGCTTGAATCTACAATCCTGCTTCTATTGATTCCCAAGACTAACTATTTTACCTGATGGAAAACTAAAACGTTTATGAGCATTGAAATCAATTGGTGAATAGAATTATGGTGTGCTTTATTCTACCTGCATCCTAGTAATTTTCTAAGTAAGAACTTTTATGAATTTTTCTCCACAAGGCTCAGAGGTAATGTTTTAACATTCTGACTATGTCCTTTTGTAAAATCCCATATTAAACAAACAGTCCTTCAGTCAGAACTCCAGGTTCAGTTTTCCTTTTAGTGAAGCCTTCTGTAGAAAAAGGAAGACTGGCCTTGCATTGAGGAGCTCTGGATTCCAGGATTGGATTCCACTGATGGATTGATAGCGTAGGTGGGCGTACAGAAACCAGCAGCACATGCCAGGCACTGCGCCATGCACGCCTCCAAGATCATTTGTTTTCATATTCCCACACCCCGATGTTAAGCAGGTGAGAAAGCAGGCCGTCAGGAATGGGAAACTGACTGGTGACAGTGGCTGAGCTGGGGCACAACCCACTCGGGCTGACAGTGATCACACAGCTACGGAACAATGCTGACGTGTTTGGAAGAAAATGTTCTTCCCACCACAGTAAGTAAGGAGGAGGGGGTAGCTCGCCAGTGAAGCCTTGCTCATATGCACACGGTCTGGCTTTGATTCACAGCACCACAAATCACTAAGAAGAAATTGCTCTGATGTACTAGCTAATACTGAATTATTCTCTTGCCATGTGCCATAGAATTCTAAAAATCAAGGATGGTGCTGGATTTCCTCTTCTGATGAAACGTCCAAATATGGTTCTGTGAGATTGTATTGATTAATGACAGGAAGAAACCAAGGTCAAGAAAAGTCGTGTCTAAGACCATACGCCTGGCAAAGCTCTGCCTCAAGCTCATTCCCTAGTCACTCTCATGTCCCACCTCCCGGGGAGCACATCGGTACACAGATGATTGCTGGCTCAAGGGCATGGCTCTTCATTAAAGAATTAAATGGTACCTGGTATCATCCGACTTAAGAGCTGGTTTCAGTTGGACTCTGCGTACATGAGGTCACTCTCCGGTTGTGTGCCTTACCCTTCCTTGAATTGCTTCATTCTCCATATGGCCACAAAGTTTCTTATCTCCTGTGTGGTTTTCAAAGCTACCTAGAAGGGTAACTTCCTGTCCCACCCAGTCTGAGTCTCTTCACTCATAATTTACACCTGTCCCGCAGAGGCCAAATTCAATGACTTGTGAGCCTGCAAACCATTTAAAACCACCCTGCTCCTCAAAGTATTTCTCCATTTCCAAAATACCACTCTTTCATGGTCCCCTGAAGTCCTACCTTGTTTTAAGTCATTAGTATAGAAGAAATTATTTCCATTTTCTGTATTTTTTAAACCACATGCACACATATGCAGACGCCTGATTTTTTTGTGTGTATTGGAATCCAAAAGAAGTTACCCACAGAACTTTAGGAAAGTAACATGGATGCTTAAAAAAAAAATCTCTGACCTTATGAAAGAAAAGTATTATCTGGATGCAATGCACGCAGGACAAGGCCAGGGAAGCCACAGGCAAAGAAGGATAGCAACAGAGCTTGGTCCATTCGCTTGCATAGCCCGTGAGACCAGAAAAACACATCCGCGTTCTTCGCCCGAAACCAATGCCTGAGCGCCTTCCCAAGCCCTGTGCACAGCATGGGGGTGGTTGGTGTTAGCTGTTTGGCAGGACCGAGTTATCTGGAAGGGGGAGTTCTTTGGGTTCATGTTGGATAGATTGTCTTGATTGTATGGGAGACCTGTCTTAACTGTGGGCGGGAGCACCCCTAGTGGGACTCCTGGACTGCAGGAGATGGTGCCAGTGAGCTGAGCAAAAGCATCCGCTGCGTTCCTCTGGCTGTGGGGGTGACGTCACTACTTCGACTCCTTGCCACTGCAGAGTTCGCACATTGAACTGGGAGCTAAAACAAACCCTTTCTAAGTTGCTTTTGTCTGGTTGTTTTATCACAAAAACAGGAAAAGAAACCAAGAATAGTTTGATTTCAAAGAAAATCTCTTACTCAGACTTAAAAAGAAAATCTAGTTGTAATTTTACTGCCTACAGCAGTCCATTTCATGTTCCAGTAAAGGCTCTCCTGCAGGACTCACTTCCGAGTTCCGTGTTTGCTTAACAGCTGTCACATGTTTAGTGTGCACGAGTCAAACAGTTGATGCAGATAACATGTTCACACAGGCAGGTGAGCACACTAGCTAGGCCTGTAATCCCAGGCCTCAGGAAGCAGAGGCAGGGAGAGTCGGAGTTCCAGGTTAGTCTGGATTACCTAGCTAGATGCTGCCTCTCAATAAATAAGCAAACAAACATATAGGTATGGTTATGTTTGCGATGAACAGACAGCAAATAAATAGCACACGATGTTAATGGGTGCACAGAAAGAAAGCAATCTAAGTCTTCTGCCTCGGAACCTTTTCTGTGAAAGGTGGAGCAGCAAAGGCTGACAAAAGGGACTTATGATCTAGTGAGCGAAGAGATGACAAGGTTACTGTGTGTCTAGGTTCTGTGTCCAGGAACTAAGACTCCCAAGAGAGCATCCGATGACTGAATTATTGGAGAAAATGAAGGGCACTGTAATCCAAAAGGGGAAGAGGGACAGCTTCCCAGGCTGTATGTAAACCAAGGGACTCGACATGATCCCGGGCAGCCTCTGGGACGGAATAGCAACAGTAGAGGGCACGGACTGGGAAAGTTGGAGTCCTCAGGAACAAGCCTGGAGTCACCCATTCATGTCAGATTAGCCTGACTTTATTCAGAGATAAAAGCCAAGACAAACAAAAATCCTAAATGAAAAAATTATCGAAGCATATAGAAGAATCTAGATTTTAAAAAGAATATATAATAAAGATTTTATGACTTCTTTGAAAGTAGGATGGCAACATCAATACAAGTGGATTTTAGTTAATTTATTTAGAATATTAAATACCTTTTCTGTAGTGGCATCATCCTAGGCACCAAGGATTAAAAATAGCAAACAAGATAGCCATGGTCTTGCTTCTCAGGAGAGAAATACCACTCTTCCAAAGCCCAAATAAGCAAGCTACGGGCAAGCGTTTATAGTAAATGCTGTGAAGCAAGCAAAGGCAGAGATAGAGAAGTGGGCACCCTCAGGCTCCAAAGTGGTACGGTATGGTGGTTAAAGGCTCTACCTTTCTGTGAAAACCGGGGGAGAGGTCAGTTTCAGGAGTGGGCAGATCCTTGAGGTAGGAAAGACACTGGAGCGCTGCCCCACTGGGAAGATGACTGGGTGACAGGACGGAGTTGGAGGAGTTGGCAGGGACACTCCGAATCCCAACATGGAGCTTATAAGCAAAGACTGTCATGGCTTGCTTTTTTGAAACTTTCAATGATTGTTTAGAATCTACTTTTATCCGTTATTTAAAAATCTGTCATCTTGGAATACAATAAAAGAGAATAAAGGGAAGAAATAATAAATTTAAGAGAAAACTAGAATTTCAAAAGTATAACAAGTAAGAGGCTGGCCTCTGGCCTAGACTCACGTCTGAGGCCTGGCTCTGGCATTCCCTCAGTGACTTTGGACAAGACACTCAGCCCCTTTAAACCAGATGTGAAAGACAAGGACAGGATTAGACACAGACAACTCAGATGAGCCTTCTGCATTACTTAAGGATCTGCCTCTCTGGCAGGCTCTGCATGGTTTGCTGAGCCAGGAACCCTGCTTGGTTCCCTTTGCCCATTGCCAGCCTCTAACAGGGTTGGTCATAGACCAAACCCAGCCCCTCAGATTTATTTTGATCATATTGCCAATAAATGATATTCTCAGATCTTATTCTCAGGTATTATCTGATTGTTGAAAAGATTAGGAGATTTAGGATAGCCCAATTCTAGAAAACAATTTGAGGCTTTTGGCTCTTTTATCAGGAAAGAAATTGCTAAAAAGTCAAGACAGTATTTTAGTGGCACAATTTATGAATTCTCAAAGTTGGAATTACTAAGTCAAACGTTTCACTAGTCTTTTGGTGTATTAAAGTCTCGCTGGACAGTGGTGGTGCACGCCTTTAATCCCAGCACTTGGGAGGCAGAGACAGGTGGATTTCTGAGTTCGAGGCCAGCCTGGTCTACAGAGTGAGTTCCAGGACAGCCAGGGCTACACAGAGAAACCCTGTCTCGAAAAAAACCAAAAAAGAAAAAATTTAACAGTCTCAGTTACACTTAAGGGCACAACATATTTGCAAGATAATGAAACTTTAAAAGCATTACAATTCAACTGTTTTAAAGATGTCTTAGCTTTAAGACAAGCACAAACAAAATAATTTATCCTGCATTTAAAGAGAATCAGGGTAAAAGTTAGGTTTAAGTGCATAACGGCACCCATTTTACAAAGATGGAAAAACACAAAACCATTTAGTGTATGACAAAATTTCACAGTTATACGACAAAAAGAGATTGCCTGGCAGCTGTGCACCAGCCACCAAGCACAGCTTTCTGTACCAGGCCCGAGGACAGCTCCCAGGAATCCTGCTCCAGGGGCAGAACCTACACAGTGTCCTGTAGCAGGTGGGGACCCTGGTGTACCTATGCCACTGGGGGAGTTCCTGCATCAGCCCCACAGGAGAAAAAAAAACATGTCTACCCCACTAAGAATTAGTCCTTTCCTGAACGTTGTAAATGCCCCTGCTGAAAGAAGAAAGGTCATTTGAACAAAAGGAGAGATTTTCAACCAATAAAATACTCTAGATTTGGAAGTCCAAGTACAGAGACAAAACCAAAATGAACAAACCAAGACCTGGCGCCTCCAGAAGTGAGCAGTCCATAATATCGGCATCATCTGAACTCCATCCAGGGCAGGTGTGCTTCCCCTTTTCATAAATGTTCAGTTTGCAGAGAGAATATCTGTGTACTGTATGGATGCATCACCTGTCAATTAAGAATGCCTATGGCCTATAGGAAAGGGTAGAATAAAAGGTGGGACATCCGGGAGGCAGAAAGAATTCTGGGATGGAGCCAGGGGTAGGAGATTGGCCCAGGGATATGTGTGGAGACAAACTCATGGCACTGGGCACATGTAACCAGCCACATGGCACAATGTAGGCTAGAATAGATAGGTTATTTTAAGTTATGATCTAGTCTGAGAAGAGCCTAGTACATGGCGAAGGTATCTGCAAAAATTTTGAGTCCAAGTCTTATTTCTGGGACCATGGGCTGGGGGGAAGACCCAGGACTGAATGTCTACATCAGTTTGTGATTACTTTTTACCTCAGCTGTTTCCTCAGCTCTGTTCATACTTATCTGTTTGCCCATATCCCAGGGTAGACTCTCAATGAGGTAACATCCCTCATCGTCTCACACCTTACTTTCAAGGTCCCTCTATAGCCAGACACCACAGTCTTGAATGGCTTGCCCATGACCTAACAATGACGTGAGACAACCTAAGACCTAGGGCTGGAGAGATGGCTCAGTAGTTAAGGCTGCTCCTCCAGAGGACCTGAGTTCAATTCCCAGCACCCACACGGTGGCTCACAACCAACTTTAACTCCAGTCCCAGGGAATCTTATCCTCTCCTCTGGTTTTCAAACGTACCAGGTACACACGCACTGCACAGACATCCATGCAGAAAGAATACCCATGCACTTACAATAAAAACAACCAAAACCAACACAAAATAACAAAACATCCTAATCCTTAGACTCGGGTAAGACCCTGACTTGGAATGTAGGTCAACACAAGTACTCTTAAAGTACTTAAGTACTGACTCAGGCCGGGCAGTGGTGGCGCACGCCTTTAATCCCAGCACTTGGGAAGCAGAGGCAGGCAGATTTCTGAGTTCGAGGCCAGCCTGGTCTACAGAGTGAGTTCCAGGACAGCCAGGACTACACAAAGAAACCCTGTCTCGGGGGGGGGGGGGGGGAACTGACTCAGGACTTAAAAACACTA
>CM052705.1:484087-508591 GCA_028551405.1 Uromys caudimaculatus
AAAGAAATGGTTATTGGGATTATCTCTGAAAGACTGTACAAAGAAGGGATACAGGTCTTCAGAACCTTTCATGGTAGTTTCTGTTTTAAAACTGAGTTGGCCTTAGACTCACACAGCTCTCCTGCCTCTGCCTCCCGAGTGCTGAGACTACAAAGGTGTGTACCATGCCGCGCTTGTCTAGAATGCCATCAGCTTGTACTGTACATGCTGTGAATAAACCTGGCACGCAAAGCTAACCCCAATGCCAGGTTTGACTGCAGTATCCTCAATGTTTTTGTAAAGCAAGGCTTCTGTTGAAGGTGTAGGGTTTTAAAGGAAAACAGAAGCAAGCCCGATACCTTGTATGAAGAAACGATGTCTCTGTAATTACTTCCCTCAAACACTTCATCCCATGGAACCCCCGCTGCGCCTGCCCTATGGTGCTAGATACTAGCTCCCCTATGTTTAATGTTCTTCCCTAAACTGTATCCCAGTATCCAACTGTGTGCTCAGTCTCCACTGGAGTCCGAGGAACCTCCCATCCACAGCAAGATTTGACTCCCTGCCCGATTTGTTCTCCTTCTTCTAAATTCTCGGCCAATGGTGTCCCATTCTTGATCCTACCAAAACTCGGAGTTATTTCCTTTTTCAGACAGCTTGCCTGGTGACTTACTTGCTATACAGTACCGCTGGTCTTGAACTCATCATCCTCCAACCTGCAAGTGCTGGGATGACAGGAACGTGCCACCATATCCTGCTTTTTCTTCTGCACGTGTAAGTTATCACCAAAATGTTACTCCTGCCACCAAACCACACCCTGATCCTGACCTCTAGCCATGAGCACCAACCCTACCCATGCTTCCAGACCCACCTAATAGCAAATCCTCCTCATCTTGTCCCTCCATCCCCCACCAATTCTCTATAAAACAGACCATGCCATTCAAGTCCCCAAACTGCTTTCTGTCACACCTGGAGGAAACCTAAACTCTTACTGGAGCCCTAAATGGACAAGAGCTTGCATTTCAGTATCTCACAGATTTCCCCTCCACTTTATGGGTGTCTCCTCAGCATATGAACTCGTTCCTGCTTTGGGGATCTAGGCTTTATATTCACTTCACCCAGACTGTTTTGGTTTTTGCCTTTTCAAAATAGGGTTTCCCTGTGTAGCACAGGCTGGCCTTGAACTCAAGAAATCTGCCTGTTTCTGCCTCCCAAGTGCTGGGACTAAAAGTATGTACCACCAGCGGCCAGCCTGAATGTTTTTTTAATTTTGGTGTTTACCCATTGCTCAAGGTTATCATTCCCCAGTGAACTTGTAAACATCATTACTGTCAGCATGTTCTGCCTCCTCTAGGTTTCTGAGATTGTGTATTTAATGGCTTACCTGTCTAACTCCAGCAGACAGGGCTCCATCTTGTGCTCTGATGTCTTTCCATTTCAGCGAACACTGATGGACAAATGTCTGAAGTATTCCCGGCCATGAAAACAAATGCCTCAACTCATGCAGACCTTGTAAAGGCGAGCCCTCCGCCCTGCCCACAATCAACCATCTTCTGAAAGATGTCCCTGGAACAATCACTTAGATTCTATGTGCCATAGCAGATGGTACAAGAAATGGGAGCAAACTCAAGCCTCTCCCAGGGGCAGCATCCTGACCCTCTCCAACCCAAGCCTCTCCCAGGGGCAGCATCCCGACCCTCACCAACCCAAGCCTCTCACACAGGCAGCATCCAGACCCTCTCCAACCCAAGCCGCTCACAGGGGAAGCATCCCGACCCTCTCCAACCCAAGCCTCTCTTACGGGCAGCATCCAGACCCTCTCCAACCCAAGCCTCTCCCAGGGGCAGCATCCAGACCCAATCCAACCCAAGCCTCTCCCAGGGGCAGCATCCAGACCCTCTCCAACCCAAGCCGCTCACAGGGGCATCACGACCCTCTCCAATCCAAGCCTCTCCCAGGGGCAGCATCTCGACCCTCTCCAACCCAAGCCTCTCCCAGGGGCATCCCGACCCTCGCCAACCCAAGCCTCTCACCCCGTCCCTCTTCCCATCACCATTTCTCTTTGGAAGCTTTCTCCTCTCTCCTGCTCGTCAGCACACTGTAAGCCAAAGGACAGGCACTGGAGCACGGGGTAAGCGAGTGGGCCTGTGACTCACAGGTTAGGATTCTCACTCTCTCATGCTTACCTCTACCTAAAAGGCATTTATGTATTTATTTATTTTTCTATAAAAATAAGATGCAGGGCAAGCCTTAATAAAGAACGCCCACCAGGTTAGTGACAGAGCCAGGAAGGAAGCCCCTGTGGGGTGAGGCTGAATAGTGACCAGACCAAAATGTCAGAGTTCATCAGCTTTGCCAAAATGAAGCTTGAACTGCAGTATCAGTTTTCATGGTCCCAGCCATTATAAATCTTATAAAAATGTCCAAGGATAGATGAACATAGACTGCTTTGTAGAGAATGGTGATTTGGGCTTAATGTTTTATCCAAGAATATAAATTTGATTTTGACTATATTATAGTTGTATTTAAAGCAACTTTTTAAAAACTACTTCAAACCAGAAAATAAAATACTGATAAATTCCCTATGTAAAAAAACAACAGTGCCAGAGCCAAACATTTGGGGCACATAACAAAATCGGAATGACACAACAATCCTCAGTATCTACAGGGAAAATGACATTAAACCAAGTGGCGATACCATTGTTTAAAATATTACCACTGTAAGTGTATAATCATGCATACAAGTGCACATTATAGTGTCTATAAATATGTATGCTGCATGTGTGAACAGAGTGAGGAACACAGAGGGGAGGGAGGGGGGAGGGGGGGACTGAAGGAATGAGGACAGAAAGCGCCGCACCCCCTGCGTGGAGCACCCCCTGCGTGGAATTACAGCACTGCAGCTAACACCCGCATGGTGTAAAAAACATACGGCAACTGCTGAGCACTCCTCGGTCTGGAATAAAATGTAAAATATGCTGCCCCCAAAACACAAAAAACACCAATTTAGTCAAAAGGCTACAATGGGATTCAGAAAAATACAGTGGGAAAAAAAGACTTCGGTGCACTTCCACGCTGGTGATTTTTCTTTTCTTTTTTTTTTTTTAAATGTAAGCTAGTAGTATTTTAACAAAAAATTAACCCCAAAGTTGCATATTTATATTGTACACAAACTGAAACATAAGTGCCTTCTAGCACAATGGACACATGCTTACACAAACGCAATAGTTACACTTAAAACAATTTGCATATAACACAGGAAAAGTTCTGAAATACATAAAAGCATTAATATTTTCTATAAAACTATAGTGAGAAGAACATCAATTTGCTACAAGCATATAGAAACATCAATGCTCTCTCCGAGTTTCAAGTTCTCTTCACAGCATCGCCTGCTCAGTCTTCCTCCAGTCCGAAGTATGGACTGATCTTTCCCCAAGAGGTTCATTTTCAGGTACATTGTAAGCTCAAGGAAACAGACCCAACAATTATGCAATATAATTACGTCATAACAACTTAATTGCACATTATGCCTTGAAAGTAGGTTTGGATGAAGTTCTCCAACACTTTGGTGTATGTTCCTCAGGGACGTCTACTACAAGTAACAGAAAGACCCAAGGCCCTTCCACCCCCATTCTGCATTGAAATGAACAAGTCTTTGGTTAAAAGTCCACATTTCAGGCATTTATCTTCAATTAAAATGGTCCCCAAACCACTAAGTGGAGCTGACGCACCCCGGTGCACAGACTCTGTGTCACCCGTTTCTGGTGCGGCTGGATGCTCTCACTATCATCTGCTAGCGTTACGCTGGTTTCAGCCTCTCACTATGGAGCAGAGAAATCACCAGGTTCTCGCTTCTCTGAGTCTGGCTGTAAACTATACACTAATGTGCAGTGACTACAGACACGGACTCACAGAATGTGATTGGGTTAGAGAGCTAGAGAGCATTCAACTTAGATTTAGCTTATTCGGACAGGTCAGTATTAGGTTGTAGGTGAATCTGCATCAACTACAGTAAGTTGCCAGGTTAATGCGTATTTAAAAACCCCAAACCATTCCACGTACAAGAGAAATTGTGGCAAATGTATAAAACAGCAGATATACAAGGAGAACACCAAACATACTTTATTAGCACGAAAAAGCAGCCAGAACAAGGCACAGCAAGCAGAAACATACGTTAGCAGTTCAGGAGCTAGTGTTGCATACAAATAGAGCATTTCTTTCCGGAAGCCCTGGCAGTAGCCACAGGGATATAAAGCAACCTCCTGCAGCAGCTGGCCTCCTGCAGCAGTGGCCTCCTGCAGCAGCTGGCCTCCTGCAGCAGTGGCCTCCTGCAGCAGCTGGCCTCCTGCAGCAGCTGGCCTCCTGCAGCAGCTGGCATGAAGACCAAGGCGCACTCGGCAGCAGTTACAGACCACGGTAACAGAAACAAGAATGATTTGGCTACTGTAGTGCAAATGTCTAGGACAGAACTGAGAACACAGTCCAACACGAGAAGCAATACTACAACTGGACAATACGTCCTGAAGCGTTCACTCAAGTTGTATTACGTACTATTCTAAGTGACAAAAGGTGCCAAGTAAAGTTATTTACAGGCATCATGGGTGTACAGTACCTTTTAAATCTGCAATTTAGACTTCAGGTTTTCTGTTAAGAATTAACTGCGCTAAAATTGTATAATATAAATAGTACTTAAGTAATTCAGCTATGAGCTTACAACAAAGATAAATACTGCCATCCAAATGATTAATTATAGTTTAACACAACTCGGCATCGTCAACCAGTGGAGTTACTACTCTCTGAAGTGCTTGGGCATCTCCTAGTCTCACTTTCCTCTGGGTTCACAAAGTCAAGGGCACAGGAAAAGATTCCAACTTTGATGAGACAATGTGTGGACTGCACATGTCAACTTAGAAAAAAAATCCCACTGGAAACTCGGACTGCATGCTCTGAGGTCACTGCTCATCCCAAGTGAACACTGGGGCTTATACACAGGACTCCACCACTAACTGTGAGTCTCCAGCTTTGAGAACTATCTTAGAAAAACCTGGTTTATTTTAGAGCCTCCTTCTTTGAGGAGAAAAGGAGACTGACTACAAACCACACTGACACTGCACAATGCCCCGTGGCCAGAAAAATTGCATTTGTTTGTCTCTAAAAGGAAGGCAGTCTTTTATTGTTTTGGATTTTCAAAGCTTGATTTATAGTAACTACAAACATCACTACTTTTTGGAAGGTTATAGAAAAATTCTTAGAAAAAATAATTTCAAACATTAGTCACACTGTTGAAATACCCATCCAATATTAATAACTTGTTCTTCAGTTAAGAAATAGAACTCTTCATAGCAAATGCCCCAGAGCTGCCTCCCTCAGTTGTTACAGCCCACCGGACACCTGCAAACCATCCTGCTGTCCCTAGGCACCTTTGTCTGAGTAACAGCAGATTCCATTGGACGGAGGCTAACGACTAAGCTCCCATTCTGGGTGGAAAATCCTAGCAGCCGGCTCTGCCTCCTATGGCTGCTGTCTGATACACATGAGAGCAGACCTAGTTAGTGTCCTTTGGGGACAGGAGTTACTTTGCCTTGACTGGCTCTCGTTCTAACCAGCGAACCCTAACTTTTTGTTTATAATGATACTCTTTTAAAAAATCCTGCAACATGGACGGTAGAGGGAGCCCATCAATCCCATCGTACGTGGTGCACCTGCAGATCACTGCGCGGCAGATACACTGCAGGCTGAAAGGAAAAGTCCTATTCAGTGATATTGTAAGCAACGGTTCAAAAAACATGCAAGAGCTGGGGTCTTTATAATGTTCGAGAAGGCCCGTGACAGTGGAGGAGTGAAACACGCAAGGGTCATGGGCGTCGAAGCTGAAGTTATGGTTCCACTGCTCGATTCGGGCGTGCAGGGACCTGTTGTAGCGGCGGAAGCTCACAGAGAAGAGGTAGTCCTCCTGTGCAGAGTCCCTGAGCAAGAACGTGCCTTCCGGTTTCCCTTCTAGAAGGGCTTCTGCTTCGTATCTGTCCATCACGCCCCAGTAGCAGGGATTCCCTGTGATCTGAAGCAAATCTGGCACAAGGCAGTGTATGTAATCGATCTGCGTATGGACTTTCCAAGCTCCCTGTCTGCTAATGTGAGAGTGACTGTCCCCGGACACCTGGCGCTGCTTCTGCCTCCGTGACTGCAGACATAGGGTGGTTGAATCCTCTTCTGAGTCACAATTCGTTTGTGGAATTGCAGAACCATCTCCACTTACTTCCGTCATCCCAGGGGCTAACTTTGGTCCCAATTTATACAATGGATTGACCTGTGCAGTAGCTTCAAAGGTGTGTATTTGTGCATTGGGAGGGGGATCCACCCCTTCTTCGATACTAAGCCGTCTTCTCTCGCGAAGCCTATCTTCTTCATCTTCTGTAGACACCAGTGATGGATCAAATGTATCAAAAAATGTTGAATGCGGGCTCACAGGAGCGGTATGCTGTTTAATTAAATGCCACTTTTGTGCTAAATCCGAGCCAGCAGGAAAAGGGCATTTCTCCAGCATTAATTCAGAAAGATGTATTTTTCTTTTATTGGAAAAGAGTGGCTTTGACTGCCTGCTGTAAGTTCTCATGGGGAAACACAAACCCACAGTGTCCTGGAGCCTCTGCCTCAGAGAGCGGCTCCCGACCGCGCGGCTCGAGACACTGTCCATGTCTTGCATGGAGCTGACTCCATAGCGCCGCTCTCGCCTCTGAAGGCCGCTCCGAGTTCTACCAAACTTTTTGTCAGTATCTAATGAACTCTGGGTCTTTGTGGAACAGGAATGTTTCTTCTTTCCTCCCCACGGGGCGTGTCGAGAGTAGGAGTCTCTTCGTGCGAGCCTCGTTCCTGGGGTGGCGCTCGAGTCGCTGTCCTTCTCGATGCTTATTTCAACAACCTGAGGGATCTCTGCGGCACAGTTCTGGTTCCGTCTTGAAAAGGTCTTTGAAGGGCTTAGTCCCAGCGGTAAGGCGACGTTTTCTTGTAGGGGACTGCTCTGTTGCTGGGGAGATGCCTCTCCCAGAGGGAGGTTTTTCTCTTTGACAGACAGACATCTGTTGGAGTTCATGTCCACATTCTCACTACGGCTTCCTCCTTCATGGCTGAAGAGATTCTGGCACCTGTATTTGAAGTTGTTCCACATTTTCCCCACTTTATCCATTGATTAGAAGAGCTAAAGAAAAAAAAAAGAAAGAAAGAAAAAAATAATTAATCTGAGGGGCGTGTGCAGCTGGAAAATGCAGTTGTGTTTCCCTTCCCACTGGGAAAGGCACAAGTCGGTGGAGAACTGGCCTTACAAGGGCCACACTTAAGCAGTGGGCAGCAGTGAGCCCTGGTCCACTCAGGGCCACTCTCGCTTTCCATTTCCTTTCAGAGAGAACTCTAACTGAAAGGAAATAAGCCATCTCAAACTGGTTTCCTTTTTCCAGGTAAGAACTGAACCTCATTATGATACTGAATTGTGTCTCCTTATTTCAAGTAACTGAATGGCCTCAGACATTTAAAGGGGGAAATATATACTTCAAAAGTTGTACTAACCAGGTTTGGTGAGACAGCTCAGGGAATCAAGGTGCTTGCTGCCTACAGCATACACATGTAATCTAAAAGTTAATATTACTTATCAACCCCTTGACGGTCTGCACATCACGGGTTTATCCCGTTAAAGCCCCATCTTTACAGCCCTCCTCACTACTCTATGTCAGGTTGTACCCTGATCCTGAAGCAGTAGCTTGAATAGGAAGGGAAAGGTGAAGAAAGAGACTGTAACACTGTGGCTTACAGGCAAGGGTGTCCTTAAAGGGTTCATGTTGGAGGAGTAAGATTAGGAAGAATGCAAAAGGTTCCTGACACTAGCAATTAGCACAGGGCTGTGACACTAGCAATTAGCAAAACAGAGGTACAAACTATGCACCTGCTCTCTACCCCCAGCCCCACTGAAGACAGTCTATTGTAGTTCACAGAAAGCACTTTAGACTACAGGCACACTACCCCACTCCAGCAATGAGTACCTAAGACTACAGGCACACTACCCCACTCCAGCAATGAGTACCTAAGACTACAGGCACACTACCCCACTCCAGCAATGAGTACCTTAGACTACAGGCACACTACCCCGCCTCAGTGATGAGTACCTAAGACTACAGGCACACTACCCCACTCCAGCGATGAGTACCTAAGACTACAGGCACACTACCCCACTCCAGCGATGAGTACCTAAGACTATAGGCACACTACCCCACTCCAGCGATGAGTACCTTAGACTACAGGCACACTACCCTGCTTTAGTGATGAGCAAGCTGTTAGAAGAAAGGGGGGTTAAAACCTACTTAATTCTCAACTGTAGACACCTAGCCCTCTCCCACTGTCGGCCACTTAGCCCTCCCACTGTCGGCCACCTAGCCCTCTCCCACCGTCGTCCACCTAGCCCTCTCCCACTGTCAGCCACCTAGCCCTCTCCCACTGCTGGCCTCTTAGCCCTCTCCCACTGCTGGCCACCTAGCCCTCTCCCACTGCTGGCCACCTAGCCCTCTCCCACTGTCGGCCACCTAGCCCTCTCCCACTGTCGGCCACCTAGCCCTCTCCCACTGTCAGCCACCTAGCCCTCTCCCATGCTGGCCACCTAGCCCTCACACTGTCGGCCACTTAGCCCTCTCACACTGTCGGCTACCTAGCCATTTCACTAGCTTGTCTTTTCCAGAGTTAAAAGAATAGAGAATATTCACTACTTAAAACCAATTAAGTATCTCCATGCCCATTTTTATAGGAAAAGCTACTGGATCAACAATGTTCTTGATCTAATGGCAACACCAGCAAAAGAAATATGCATCTACTTGAAAGGTAGTTTCAGAAGATTTAACTCTGGAAGGATGTGCTAAGCCTGCAGGGGGCTCGCAGCAGTTAGTGTCTACCAGATGGAATTCACCACCCTCCGAGCAAACTCTGCTTCCAATGTCTTGGTATCATCCAATTTTGTTAAACTAAGATCTCAGCTCTCTGCTCACAAGTGTTGTTAATCATAGACAATCCTGGCACGTTCTTGGTGATTCTGCTGTCTTTGAAGGTGTACTTTGGTCTTCTGGTATTAGATATTACCCGATGACTTTGCAATATGAAGATGATGGGTTTTGATATTTTTGGACCACAGTATCTGTTTTCCCTTTATATTTTCCTTCCACAGAACAATTAAAGCCCATTTTCTGGTTAAATTAATACTTACTGTTTTCACCATGGGCAACCGAGTGTTATCTAGAGGTAGGCATGCCTCGTTCTCACACCAGTGTTTCCTTCCCCTAGAATTACTGTCATCTTTTATTTGCTCTGGCTTCTTGGTATCTACTGAGCTTTCGACAAACCGTCAACCCCCAGTGAAGAGCAGCAATGGCTGGCAGTGCTGTCCTGGGACTTTTTACGTTATTCCAGCAATGAAACTATTCTTTTTTTTTTTTTTTAATCCTTTCAGAATAAAATCCTGGGTAGGAAATCACTTACCCTGGCAAGTCTGAGGCTTCACCCTACTAATCTCTAGCTTCAAGTGCAGTGCCTGAAAACTAGCACTATACTAATTTCTCCTCTTCTCTGTGACCTGTACTTATTTTCTGAAAATAAAATAACTACACATCTTTCCTTAGTATGGAAGGTCTGCATTCACTGTGCTGCTAAGCCTTTGGATGACCACTACCCCTCCTCTTTCCTTTTCAATAGAATATACTGAAATATATTTTTCCTTTAATACTCTCTGACAGATTTGGTCTCAATTTCCAACTTCTGCAGTAGAAGTGGGGTCATCCTGAACAAATCTGGCCTGTGACCAGTTTTGTAAAGACTTGAACATTTTTAAAATTTATTTTTATGTGTAGTGTGTGTCTTTATGGGTATACATGTGTGCTCAGTGTTCATGAAGGCCAGAAGATGATGTTTGATACCTTGGAACTGGTGTTTGTAATGTGAGCCACAGTGTAGGTGCTAGGACGTTCAAACCTAGTTCCTCTGGAAGAAAACCCAGTGCTTACAACCACTGAGCCAACTCTCCAGCCCCCAGTTTTAAATTTTTAAAGAGATTTTTAAAAATCCCAAACAGGCTGGATGTAGTAGTGGATCTCTTTATTCCCAGCGCTCAGGAGGTAGAGGCAGGCAGGTGGACCTCTGTGAGTTCAAAGCCAGTCAGGGTCTGCATCGTGCGACCTTGTTGGAGACTGGGTAGACAGTCAAAACATGGACCAAAGCAGAGGCCTACAAACAACGTTCCACAGAACCTGTATGTGATATACAAACCCATTATCCATCCCCCCCACCCCCGTGGACTTTTCAGAAAGTTGACTGGCCCCTAACTAGACTCTAGGGGTCTCGGGTAGTCAGACAACAAATGACGTACCATCACAAAAGGAGTTGTATTCAAGAAATAGCAAAGCTGAACATTTTTCTGTGTTTGCAGCATTTTTTTTCTTTCGCTCTCTAAAGGTACTTCCCTATCAAGCAAGTTAGACATGAAAAAGTAACTGTTTTCCAAGATGACCAAACCGAAACCCACACGTCTTACAGCGTGCATAAGCTACATGAACAGTTAGGACATGTACACTCGCCAGAGGACGTTGTTTGACCAAACTTTCCCTGGGGAGACTCACACATCTACTGACAGCAGACAGGACGCCCATAACAGAACACAGAACAGGTGCTACCCAAGTCCAACCTGGTGAAGCATCTGCGTTATCAGGGTTACTCACAGGAGTATGAGTGGTACTACGGCTCTGAGGAGGAAGACTTCCTCTATCCAAGTGTGGCAGTTCTGAAGGGAAAGGTATCCTGACAGTCAGGAGCAAACCTCACACATGTGATTTACTAGGAAAGAAAGCAAGGTGGTGGCTGCCTCTGCTCAGACAGGATGTAGCTGAGAGCTGAGCAGGAGGTGGGCTTCTACAGGATTTCTTGGGAGGGGGTTGGAGGCATTCAGGAAGTTTGTCAGGGTGGAGACTGGTGGAATTTCAAGTCCTTAGCTTGGGGAGAACTCAGTGGTTGGTGGGATTTTGAGCTCAGGGACTGGTGGGTTTTCAAAACCAACAACTAAGTTCAGACTTTTTGCCTATAGGTGAGGGGTTACTCACAGAAGCAGAAATGAGTCAAAGACAGCTGCATCACCAAAGCCTCCCCCAGCATGGGTGACAGCTCACAAAGCTAGGAACCTGGAGCCCACTGCACAGCCTGCAGGCTGCTCAACAGGCTGGAGCGTGTCCTTTCCAGGCCTCCGCTGTCCTAACCTCGGCAGCTCAGCTGGTCTCTGGTTCTAGAAAGCCAGTCTGGTTTCAGTTTTCTTTGCAGCCTGACCCCACTCTTCTGAGGGGGACTCGGCTTTTATTGCTTCCTCTGGCAGGGAAGGGCCTAGTGAATCTGGTCAGCTTCAGGAACTTGAGGAAGCTCTCTCAAGTTGCTTACCTTTCTGGTTAAGAAGCTTCCTGCAGGATGAAACTTTACAGTCTCGAGAAAACTTAGAACAAGGCAGCTGCTAGTCTGGAACCCCTGCACTGGGTCCACAGATGAGCATGCAAGTCAGTGCAACGTGCAGACTCCCCAGGCTGCATCCTGACAAAATACTGTAAGTTTTCTTTTTCTTACCGACTGTCTTAGACAGTGGAGCCTGCTGCTGCTTTGTCTGTTCTTTAATGTGGACATGCTACTAGGGGTGGGACTATAACAGCAGCACACTTAAAAATGCTGATAGTGAATAATAGTGGAGACAAAAATTTAAAAAGAAATGCACTCCAAATATTTTAATGTCACATTTGAGTTTCTGCTGCTAAATTTTTAGAAATATACTTAGTTTAGAACGGCAATCTTTTGGATCTACATTACAACTCTTGACAGCAAGAGAAACTGGGACCTATGACTGATTACAGTGACTATCGTATTTCTTCCATATCGGTGTAGATGGGAATCTTATCTGCTGTTCTTTAGGCATTTTAGCGTTTGGAAATGATAATACAATATTTACACTACCGTCAAAGATGACCCACAGTTCTAGGGATGTATGACCTGTCGTATTTATAAACATTTTAGAAGAATCTGAGAACTCTTTCAAAACATTTATTTTTCATTATCTCAATATTATGTTGTGATCTGGTCTGTGTTATCTAATTAGATGGCTGTTTATCGCTGACAGTGCTGTCTAACGTTAGCTCAAACACGTGATAGATCCACACAGACAATGCTTCCAAGGCTGAAATGAGCATACGCGTCAGTGTCCAAGTTAAATTACTACAATGCACACAATGTATCAGTAAGTGGACAGTATGCGCACTCGAAAAACTGTGGAGCCCTAACTGAGCTATACTGCGTTAGTTATGGTCCTGAGCCTGCTCACGCCTCTCAGACTAAATCCTAGGATTTAATTAGTGCTGACTAGCATAATGGAGTGTGAGCGGACTGGAAGTCTAAGGTGAATGATTTTGGAATACTCAATGAAAATAGTCCAGTGAATTGAAAAATCCTGCAGCAAAGATCTATATAGATTCTAAATTTAGAATCTATCTAGAGTGTCTACTTAGAAAACTCCAACTGGCTTCATAGCTGGTATACTGTGCACAGAGTTCTGTGAGACAGAAAGTTGGGACCTGCAAACCAATGGCCTCATCTCAACAGAAACCAGTCCCCTAATCAAAGGCTGATAACAGTGCAATTACACTTGCTAAAGCAAGAGCTAGATTTTACTGTGTGGATCACTTTATTAAACTATGGACAACTGGTCCAGATTGCGATAGACAAGAGCCTTTCCTCAGCAAGCGTCAGGTCCAGAGTGATAACATGATTAAGTACCACAAAGTCTGCTCACAGGAAGAGAGCCTATCTTTGGAGTTGGTGAACAGGAAATCTCTGGGGAGGTGATACTCAGAACGCTGCCCTGAAGAGTGGGAGGGAATGAGTAGGGACAGAGAGAGGACAGACTATGAAAAGTGCGGAGCATGACAATACTAAAGTCAGTGCGGCCTAGCAGGTAAGGCCAAGAACTCTAGGAAGAAGCTGCAGAGAAGCAGGCTTTGTAGACTGTGCGGAGAGGATGCAAGGCTAAGGGGAACCACACTGAAGGCAAGTGCAGAGCCCAAGTGAGAGCAAGTAATAGCCAGGTGGTGGCGGCACACACCTTTAGTCCCAGCATTAGGGATCTAAGTTTGAGGTCAGCCTGATCTACACAGCAGGTTTCAGGACAGCCAGAGCTACACAGAGAAACCACATCTTGGAGGGACAAAAAGAGCCCAACTAATGACAGCAGTGATGGGGAGGAGATGCTTAGAAGTCCAATCTCCAGGCTGATGACTGAGGACGCAGGACAGAGAAGTGGGAGGTGTCAGGGTAACTTGCGCATGTCTCTAGCTTGGGCAAATGCATGACAAAGATGCTTTTTCATAGACAGGACACGTAAGGCAGAACAGTGTCAGCAAGTTAGGGTTTGGAGAAGACAATCTAACTTTTGAAATGATGTAATTGAGATGATCACGGGAACACGTGAAGTGGATTCATTAGGAGTGAGAGTATTTCTATCAATATTCAAAAAAATCTCAAAACCAGATTGCGTAACAAATTAATACACACATTATGATTTATCTTTCATGCCAACCTCCACACTGTGTTGTTTAAACACGCACATGTAACTGGCCGGAGAGTCTAGCAAAATGGTGAGCTCCAGGGCCAGCAAGAAACTGTCTCAAAGAAAAGTGTGGGTAATAAGAAAGCAGCCGACATGGACTTCTGGCCTCCACCTGTCTTAAGATTATTCCACCTACCTCGCACAAACCTTCACACTGAAATGTGACAGAGCCACAAACGCACACCTAAAACTCCTGGCCTGTGTGACTATAGGTGTAACGAGCCAACAGTCTCAAGCCAGAGAACAGCTATTCACAGCCCCACTATAGATGTTCTGGCTTCACTATATTTTATTTTCCTGGTTATGCTGGGGAGGGATGTTGGACCTAGGCCTTGTGCATAGCAGAAAAAGCATTGTTCAGTGAGATAATGTCCCAGCCCTGAATGTTCTGGTTTCTATTCTCTATCTACTATGAAGCCCTTTGAATAAGCATGCAAGACACCTATAATGTTCTGCTACTGCTGTAAGTAATCATCAATACAAAGATCACTGATGCCAAGGCTGCTTGCTAGTACACGCCCAACTTAAAGAGATGATACTTAAGAAGTTCTTGTGTTTTTCTATGCCAGTCAAGAGAAATAACAGTTAAAAAATTAAGTAAAAAAAAGAAGAAATTAAGAGTCACAGTGTCACATCCTTCAGCGACAGGACAATTTAAGGTCTATTTTTTTCAAATTTAAAAAATAAGTAATTTTACATTTTTCATTTCTTAAATTTAATCTCCTAATTCTGACTTACAGTGTCATGAGGCAGAAAGCTCCAGGCCCACCTCACATACTATTACTAGACTAAGCCAGCACTTTGCTTCTTGATTCAGGCAAGCAAATGAAATGGTATAGGCTACAAATACTTAAGCCCGAAGGGGCTGGGGAGGAGGCTGCACTCTAGCTTCCAGGTCACATTTCAGACCTCACGTGTCTGCTGCATGAGGCAGGTGAGACGGCATCACAGAGGGATGTGAACTTCAGAAAGCACACGCAGAGCCCAGGGCTCCAAGGCACACCGTGGAGGCGCTGGCCACGCTACACAGCTGCCTCACATCCTCAGGGCTTTGCTTTTTCCCCTTTGATTCTCCCAGGCCACACCATAACCGTCAATACCTTTCTGTGTCTGATGCCTGCCAGACTGAAATGTCTGCCCACCATTCAAGCCTCTGCAGCACGTCCCGGAGAGAGTGTTGTGAGTTCAGTGCTCCTTAGCAGTTGAAGGGACAGCTCATCTACGACAGAGCATAACTGTGGATGGCTAATCTGTGCGGGCTGGACAAGGCCCGACAGCATCCTCACTCTCTTTTCTTGTGTGCTTCAAAATTCCTTTTTAGTCTATAAAACACTGCTGTGGTTTATATTGCATTCTACAATGCTGGGCATCTAGAGAACATAAAATCCTAACAGGCTATGTTTCGTCCTCTGTGGGAAAGTATCGTGTGTAATAGACTAATAAGCATGCGCGTGAGTCACTGAAATGTTTCTTACCTGGCCAGCCTCACTGCAGACTCTAGGTGCTAACACAAGGAACTCATGCTTTGGATTTAGCAGGTCCCAGTGTCATATTCAAGCATTCATTAGCTATGTGAGACATCTCAACCTCACATCTAAACAGAGGAACAACTACCGCCTCATGTGACCAGGATAACTGATATAAGGCAAGTGCAGCTTCAGTTCTAAAGCGTTCCTGATGCACAGGCCAATGCAGGAAGAAATGGTGTGTTAGCAACAGAAGCAAAGGCTGCTGGGTACGGACAGTGATTACTGCTGAGTTACTCTCGCCTTTGTCTTCCATATGCAGGGAGGTAACTCAAGCCCTTTCACTGAGCACCGGGTCTATATGCAATCAGTGGTACCATCAGCTGCTATAATAAGGTCACTCATCCTAGGTTATAAGACACCAACCTCCACCTCACCCCCTACACATCGCCAAAAGGCTCTTAAGAAACAAACCAGCTGAACGACAAAGCAAGTAACTTTTCGTTAAAGAACTTAGTGGGTATCTTAAATCTAGAAGAGTGTCTCGTGGGGAACTAACTGTGAGCTCATTGCACCTGACTGAACACCCACTAAGAATAAGGCAAGTTCATGTTCTCCAGACTGTTTCCTTCCTTCACAGTGCCAGCAACCTAAAGTGTCACATCTAACCATAAAAGACACATCTACGAACTCAAGCGCTTCTGATGACAACACTTTCCTCTTTCCTCTTTATCTAAAACTGTTTAGGACACATTTACCATTCATTTACAGACTTAGGGATAACAGTCTTCTAAGCCCAAATTTTAGTTCTAAAGAGAAATAAGTAGCCTCTAATAATTTCGCAGCTTGCAATAAATCAAAGAAAGCAAGCACTCGGGGTAGTTCTTTTCTTACGTATTCACTAGTGATCTAGCTGCTCTCCACCGTAAGAGCAAAGAGCTGACTGAGAAAGGTACTGGAAAGGGTAAAAGAAAATCAGATGTTTTTAGAGTCACTTAATTAAAAACTGTACAGAAGTATGCTAGCTAAAGTTACAGCTATAAACCCAAGAAAAAGACCTTACTTCGTTTCATGCATCACCATGCAACAACAAGTTTATTTTGAAACAGGACAATCAAAAACCTTTAGCTTGTTAACACAAACAAAACCTGACCCATCAAATGCTGAGAAGCAACGGAAAAAATGGTTTTTTCCAGACTCGGTGAACCTTGCTATACAGACGAGGATGGGCTTGAAATCAGAGGCCACCAGCCTGTGTCTCCAAGCTCCGGGATTAAAACCACGCACCACCAAACAGCTTTGAGTCTCTTTTGATGACTGATACTTTTCAAAACACCCAGCTATTTCTTCCAGCTCTTTAATGTGTAAATGTGTATGCTTATAGTTGTTCATAATTGTCTCTGACGAATCTTCTTAGTTCTTGGTTTCCCACTCTAGTCTTACTCTATAGTTTCTGGACCCAGGCTCAGAAAGTTTCTTTGTGACATGTGCAAAAGTAGAACACTTGCCTGCCAGAATTCCAACGTATTTTATAAATACAGAAAGGAATTAGGAAGCAAACAGAAGTTACCTATTACTCCATCCCACAAAACAAATGTTTGGGGGGAAGCAGGTTGAAGCAGCCATTATGTTTGTTAGTAATCCTGTAAATCCGTAACATAAAATATTTCTCCATTTTTGTTAAATATCACATACTCTAGCAGAGATGAACCATTCCGTAAGTATATCCCAACCACATGTGAGAAACCACAAAGAAACACACAACAGCTTAAAAATTCCAATTACCTTGACAGACCTAATTCAGAAGACTAGCTAGCTATTCAAATGAAAGCTATTTTTATGAGAGGGCAGAAGGGAAGAAGAAAACTAGAATTAGGGAAGCTTGTAGTAATCACATGCGTGCAAGTAAAACATTCACACGCAGACATTTAAAAAGGAAAAAGCAAAATTTATCAAGTTCCTCCTTTTTACAATGTTCAACAGAAAGCCTAAATAAACATCCTTAGTTTAAATTCTTCTTCCTCTTTCCCATTTTTTCTTAAATATTTTTCTGAAATATTTAGAACTATGACCAGTTATGGTAAATATCCAATACTGGTCTGTCAGTCCCCCTAGCATTCTTTCTGGGAGTAGACAGAAATAAAAAGTCAAGAGGTGAGTTCTGGTTTTGTGGAGGAGTGGTGAGAAGCCAGATAACCCTGCACTCAGGAGGCCCCAGCCTGGTCTACAGAGCACACTCTAGGGTAACAGGGCTACACAGAGAGACAAAAACAACCAGCCAACCACGCAAACGCCAGCCAACCACGCAAACGTACAAAACTCTGCCACTTATAAACAGTGGCAAAAGCTGAGCATGGCCACTTACTCTGTCCGTTCAGCAGTCAGCAGGCAAGGCTGCAATTCAAACTACACGGTAAGATCTTGTTTTAGAAAAAAGAGAGAATTTAAATTTATGGTTGTAAACATCAGAGATAGAAGACATCTCCGAGTGATGGGGAAATCTACTGACCCAAAATGCATTAGAAAGAAAGAACAGGATGGTCGGAAGACTCAAAGACGCTGTGAGTGCTGGCTGACCAACACAGGAGGAATTTAAAGTTGGAGGTCAGCATGGATAGTCAGTGAGACTGCAAACACTCTAGCCAGGCCGAGAATGGTGTGCGTGGCACACAGGGCTCTGGCACACATAACACACATAGCACACATGGCACCCATGGCTCTGGCAGACATGGCTCACATGGCTCTGGCACACATGACACACATGGCACGCACAGCTCATATGGCTCTGGCACACATGACACATGTGGCACACACGGCTCACATGGCTCTGGCACACATGACACACATGGCACACACGGCTCACATGGCTCTGGCACCCATGACATACGTGGCACACACGGCTCACACGGCTCTGGCACACATGACACACATGGAACACATGGCTCAGGCACACATGGCTCTGGCACACATGACACACATGGCACACACGGCTCACATGGCTCTGGCACCCATGACACATGTGGCACACATGGCTCACATGGCTCTGGCACACATGACACACATGGCACACATGGCACACACGGCTCACATGGCTCTGGCACACATGACACACATGGCACACATGGCTCTGGCACACATGGCTCTGGCACACATGACACACATGGCACACACGGCTCTGGCACACATGGCTCTGGCAGACATGGCTCACATGGCTCTGGCACACATGACACACATGGCACACACGGCTCACATGGCTCTGGCACACATGACACACATGGCACACATGGTTCACATGGCTCTGGCACCCATGACATACGTGGCACACACGGCTCACACGGCTCTGGCACACATGACACACATGGCACACATGGCTCAGGCACACATGGCACGCACGGCTCACATGGCTCTGGCACACATGACACACATGGCACACATGACACACATGGCACACATGACACACATGGCACGCACGGCTCTGGCACACATGACACACACGGCACGCACGGCTCACATGGCTCTGGCACACATGACACACACGGCACACATGGCTCACGTGGCTCTGGCAGGCCTTGCCCTTCCCCAGATTTAGCCCCCAGCACCCATCTGTCAGCTCACAAACATCAATAACCCCAGTTCTAGGGAATTGGATGCCTTCTGGCCTGAGACACCAGGGACACATGTGGTACATAGACAAACATGCAGGCAAAACATTTACATACATGAAATAAAAAGATTTAAAATATTGAAAAACTTATAGATAAGGAACACTACTGAGATCTCTGCATAGTTTCTGATTATTGTAATTTTAATTTCTAGACATTTGATTTGATGAGTATTAATTTTCAAGTTGGAAAAATGTGCTATTTAAAACAGAAGTAGATCTTGTAAAATACCAACTTAATTTTATATTATAGTCCCACAGTTATGTGTAAAATGCAGAATAAATAAAAGAAGTCTTAACACTTTCCAAGGAGAAAGTGGGTGACATGTGAGTTACTTGGCACACAACAGGTCAGAGGCAGAGGACAATCAGTGGCAAGAGTAATGACAGGTTCAGGGTCCCTCAATGTGAGCTGAAGTCTCCGCAAGCCCTGGGGGCTGGTAGTAAGTTACAGGGAACTGGGCAGTGAAGAGCAGTGTGCACCGCCTTGCATGCAGATGTGTTTATACATAAGCTACTTACAGGCCAACGAAACGCATGTAATACTGGGTAGTACCAATGGCAGGCGCAGCCCGAGGCAGAAGGGGCAAGCTCTAAGGCCCTGCTCTCAATAAAACAAGCAGACAGTCTTACTCTGGACATCGGACCCTACATGTGTGTTCTGAGACGCTATTCTGTATGCCACAATATGGATTCTGTCCCCACTCTGAATATTCCTAGCTATGCCAAGAAATCAGAATTCCACTCCTTTATTTACATGTAAGAAAGAAAACCTTCGTTTTCTGGGAATGATGAATTAATTTCATTTAATAAACTCCACCTAGCTCCTCCTCAAGTTAACAGAGATTATTTTTCTTCTGGTGTGTGAGTGTGTGAAGAACTTCCAGGTCCAATGCTTAAGATGCTAGGGACAGACACAGGAAGAATCATCCAGTTAGAGACCCACAAGTAATTACAGCTTGGTGAGAAGGGCTTGCCAGTGACCTCACACAAAGGGCCCTAGGCAAAAGCTCCATCCAGAAAACAAAACAAAGGAAGCAAAAGGCAAAAAGATGAAGGCTCAAGCTGGATGCATGCAAGGCACGGTCAGTCTAGGCCATGGTAATAAAAGGAAACCATGGGCCAGCCTCCACTGCAACTCCCAGCTAGCACTGGAGTGAAGGGGACTGCCTAGACCTCCTGCATGACAACAGAAAGCATAGGCCCCAACTTAGGATGGCATACTTTAGGATTTTCTGACTTTACAATTCTTTTTGAGGTCTTCCATTCAGCAGAACCTATACTTGCAAGTCTGGTCTGTTCTTGGGTTAGCAGTGTACACTGATACTCTCCTCACGTCGAAAGTAAAGGCAAAAGACTTGGTCGACTGAGTTTTGTAAGCATCTGTTGCTAGGAGCATGTAGAAATCTAGAAATCAAGAACAGGACAATGAGTGGGTGGGCCTAGGACTGCCCCTACTTACTGCCTGAATTCTCGGTGTAAGAGGGAACCAGGCAATCAGCAGTCTGCCTGAACTGGCTCGATCCAAGGTTTGTGGCATCTGGGCCACAATCTGCAGGGCAGAGCACAAGAGGAGACTATGAGAAGAGTTGAGAACTATGGATATGAAAGTAAAAATCTTACAAACTTTTTGAGAACACCTTCACAGAAAAATATATAGTACTGCTCAAGAAACTAGATCTAAACAAACAGATCCATACTCTCCGCTGCCACAGAAGACCCAGGAAACGCGAGCATAAAAGAAAATACAATAAAACAGAAGGCACCATCATGGATAGAGATCACAGCCTGGGAGAAACACTAAAACTCGGTAAACGGACAGTGGCTGTTTTCAACAAGTGTTTCACAAAGGATAACATGCAAACGACCCAAGAGCACATGACAGAATACTCCATTATCAATAACTGCCAAGAAAGTGAAGTTCAAACCACATGAGCTACCCCAACATGGCAGCTAGACCAGCGGGGACAACTCTCTGAGGGAGAGGGTATGCCCGTCAGTTTTCTGTCCCCTTAACAACATACCCAGGGGAACACCTTAAGGCAGTGATTTTCAACCATGGGTCAGTCTCTCTGTGGGTAGAACAAACCCTTTCACAGGGGCCACCTAAGACTATTGGAAACATAGGTATTTATATTATGATTCATAACAGGAGCAAAATAGCAGTTCTGAAACAGCAGCAGAAGTAATTTTCTGGCTGGAGATCACAAGATGAAGAATTCTATTAAATGCCGCAGCATCAGGAAGGTTGAGAGCCACTGCCTTAAGGGGACACATTTACTTTAGATCATGGTTTTCTAGGTGTCACCCACCCTGGCCAGGATATGGAGAACAGGACGTACAGCCAATGCCACCACAGTTACCCAGCAGAGAAAGTGTCACCATAGGTGGTAACCCGCACCCTCCTCTTTTAACGTCAGAACCTAGGAGACACTGCTGCCCACACGAAGGGTGGGCAACCCTTAAACAGTTGAGATGAGCTTTCTATTCTCTTGGGCCTTTCCTGATCCAATCAAGCTGAAAAGAAGTGAAAAATCATACATTGTAACATGGTAAATCCACCTCAGAAACTCTATTTTGAGCAACTGTACTTCTAAGTATTCCTTGAAAAGAAAAGAGAACCCTGTCCTAAGAAAATATATCAGCTGTTCACTGCAGCTTGCTCCTCCTTTCACTAAACTCTTCAACAGCACAATTAGTCTTAATAGTGTGTATGTGGTGACATCACAGGCACCTGTGCGTGCACATCACGTGTGGTGTGTGCGGGGTGAGCATCGCAGGCGTCTGTGCGTGCACATCACGCGTGGTGTGTGCGGGGTGAGCATCACAGGCGCCTGTGCGTGCACATCACGTGTGGTGTGTGCGGGGTGAGCATCACAGGCGCCTGTGAGTGCACATCACGTGTGGTGTGTGTGGGGTGAGCATCACAGGCGCCTGTGTGTGCACATCACGTGGTGTGTGCGGGGTGAGCGTCGCAGGCGCCTGTGCGTGCACATCACGTGTGGTGTGTGCGGGGTGAGCATCACAGGCGCCTGTGTGTGCACATCACGTGTGAGGTCAGGCATACAGCTCAGGCCTCTTCTACTGCTCTTCATCTTCTTTTCTGAGACAGGGTCTCTGGTTGACCCGATGCTCGCCCTCTCGCCTACAGTGGCTGGTCATGAGGTCATACCTGGCCTTCTACAGATGTCAGGATCCAAACTCAGAGCCACATGCTCGTTACCAAGATCTTCACCTGAGCTTCCCTCTGCAGCTCTGAGACTCGTCTTATATCGGGGAAAAACAGAGCATTGGCTACAAGTGTCTAAAAAGGAGAAAACAAGAATGGACGGGACACAAGGAATCTTTTGGGATTGATGGAAATTGTGAATTATATGAATATAAAAAATGTCAAAAGAGTATGGAACTGAGGTTGGGCACTGTGCTCAGACCTACATATCAGAAACTAACTTTATGATACGTAACAGTAGCTAAGTTACAGTTATGAAGTATCAAAAACTAATTTTATGGTTGGGAGCCATGACAACATGAGGAACTGTGTGAGCTGCAGCATTTGGAAGGTTGAGAGCACTGCCCTAGGTAGAGGGAGCCCTCACCTGAGGAAAACTATAGACCTCTTCTTTTTTATTTAATTATTATTTTTGATACTTTATTTATAGTTCAAATGTTTTCCCCTTTCCAGGTCTCCCCTTTGGAAACCCCCTATCCCACCCCACCCCCACCCCCGCCTCTATGAGGTTTTTCCCCCACCCACCCACCCACTCCAGTCTTCCCTCCCTGGCATTCCCCTTTACTGGGGTATGACACTCTCAGGTCCAAGGGCCTCTCCTCCAACTGATGGTCAACAAGGTCTTTCTCTGCCACATATATGGCCAGCACCATGGGTCCCTCCATGTGCATTCTTTGGTTGGTGGTCCAGTCTCTGGGAGCACTGGGGGTCCTGACCAGTTGACACTGTTGCTCCCTCCATGGGGCTGCAAACTCCCTCAGCTCCTTCAGTCCCTTCTCCCACTCCTCCATCCGGGACCCCACCCTCAGCCCAACAGTTGCTGTGAATTACCTCTTCATATCCTTTCAGGGCCTGAGGTACTAACAGGCTGGAGGGTTAGGGGGGAAGGGACAAAGCTGGTGGCTCAGGGACACTCTGGGTTAGATCTGAAAAAAGCCCTTGAGCTTCCATGTCTGCTCAGAGTACCTGATCTCCCAGAACAAAGAACCTAAAAGCAAGCAGAGTCACAGCCAGCGCCACACACCTTTGCCCCAAAGTTCACGCCCAGGGCCGCACAGATGCAGGGGACTTCTGTGCATTTGAGATCAGGATGCTCTACACAGTGAGTCCCTGGATGGCCAGGGTGGGAGTTTTGGATGGCCACATTTTCGAAATTTTAAAAAAAATTTTACAGTTGTGAATTCAAGTGCTAGGACCTTTTTGTTCTGAATGCATTATCATTTAGAAACTATACTTATTATTTGCCATACTTTGTGATTTTTCAACAACAAACTATATGCTTTCCCAAATTGTATCTGTAAACAAGACCAGGCTCCTGATCTAGACATGTATGCTGATACCTTGGTTGTGTCATGACTTCAAGTTATCTGTAGCCACGCAAACCCAGCACTCCCCGCCCTGGAGGGTATGTGTGGAACTCTTCTGCCAAGCTGGCTAGCTTATGCTCAACTTCTCCCATCCCCAGCAAACCCAAGTCTAGAAACTGTATTTCCTACATTTCTCTGAACCCAGGTGTCATTTCCATTCCATCACAAATTCCTTGATTCAGACTATCAGGTAATCTTTCTTATACAAAAGCAGCCTTGAACGACAGCCTCTATTGCGATGTCCTAGTGAGAGGTCAGATAGGGTCCCGAAATCCTTCAAGCATCTTGTCGTATGTGGACACTAGTAAGGTCTCCACTCTTCTTCCCTCCAGAATATTCTATTAATCCTCTATGGCCATTAAAAAAAAAAAAAGCCAAACAGTCCTACTTTCCAGTGTACACAGCCAAATAAAAATCCAAGCCCTGCTACAGCACCCGAGGCTCAGCGTCCTTTATCCCTGTTCCACCTGGGATCAAGTCTACTGTCTTCATTTTCTTCTTATACTCATTTAGAAAGCTCAAATTTTACCCACCTCCTTACATACACTGTGCCCTTTCATTTTTAATAATACAGAATAAATAGTAACTTGGGCTGGCTTATTTTATTTTTACGAGCTCCCTCCTACTATTTAAAGCCATTAGCTAACCCTGTGCAGAAATAATGGGTGAAGAAACAATCAGACAATGCAGCCAACTCGCAATTACCTATTCTCACGGCCGTATTAACACCACCTGCATCAACCAGAGGGAAGGAGAGAAAAGACGTCTGGACTCTACGCTGTTTCCTCCTCCTACCTCGTTCCACGTTACTTACAGACTTGTAACTTCTATGAGCACATCACTCAATTCTATTCCCATCTGGCTCCTGGACTGTGGTCTTCGATGCTTCGATGTTTGCTCCTTCGGGCTGTCTCTCCTTCACAAGAGCATCTGGGGTTTCTCACCTAGCCCTCTCACATGCGCGACATTTGAAATCCACACAATATTTTCATATACACTTACTCGGTCACTACTAACTCACTTCTACACACTCGGTATGCACGTGCATAGGTTACTCACTTCCACACACTCGGTATGCACGTGCATACGTTACTCACTTCCACACACTCGGTATGCACGTGCATAGGTTACTCACTTCCACACACTCG
>CM052705.1:508691-534324 GCA_028551405.1 Uromys caudimaculatus
TGTGCACGGTATGCACTGCTCAGGGAGAACTGCCCTGGTCCTTTCCTGTGTTTGCTCTCAGCTTTGAGACTATTCTGAGGCTCAGTGACTCATCTAACATGCTGAAATAATCCCCCTGCCTCCGTCCCCACCTGCTCTGCTCAAGCCCCCTTTAGTCGGGGCCTCTTCTGCCTGCTCCAGTGCAACCCTAACATTTGCCCCCCCCACTCACTACTGCAGTGACCCAGAGAGAGCACTTCTATTCTGTGTCTTTTCTACTAACTGACATTTTCCGTGTTAACAATCATTCATGATTCACAGTTTCATAAAGTCAACCAAAGAAGCATTTCATGGGAGGCCAAGGCTGATCTACCAAGTTCAAAGGGCAAAACTATACAGCAAAACATCTCTAGTTTTTCTTGAAAAGATTTTTTTCCCTTTTATAAATTATTAATTTTAAAAATTTTGTTTTGCCTGAACATATGTCTGTGCACTATGTGTGTACCTGGTGCCCATGGAAGCCAGAAGAGGGCATCAGATTCCCTAGGACTGGAGTTATAAATGGCTGTGATCTGTCATGGGGCTGCTGGGAATAGAACCTGGGTTCTCCAGAAGAATAGCCAGTGAGCTTAACTTAACCACTGAGCCATCTTTCCAGTTCCCCTTTCTTTCTGTTCAAAGGTTTTCTATGGCTATGTAGCACTCAGATTGGAGTAAAATTTGTGATGCTCTTGCCTCAGCCTCTGAATGCTAGGATTACAGGCCTATCCTGCCATGTTCTTAAAAACACAAAAGTAGGGAGGCTTGAGACAGTAAGATCCTGAGTTCAAGGCCAGACTAGGTTACAGAGCCAGAGCAACCTGAAGCTACACAGAGAGAGAGAGAGAGAGACAGAGAGAGAGAGAGAGAGAGAGAGAGAGAGAGAGAGAGAGAGAGAGAGAGAATAATTTAAACACTGTCTACAAATCCTCTTAAAATATCTATATACACTCCCTAGGCAAGGAGTTAAAAGTACCTCATAAGCCTTAAATTAACCTATTAAGAGATGTTTTTAATATCCTAAGATATGAGCAGGATTAATGATCAAAAGACTTGAGACTTGGTCCCAAATCCAACACGTAACAGTTGTCTTGGGAAAATCACCTAATGTCCTTGAGTCAGTTCCTCTGAATTGGATAACGCCACCCACCTTTCCGAACTGTGAGCAAATGAAGGGAAAGAAACGCTGTGGAGTAACAACTAAAGACGTGGAAACTGTCTGTAATTACAAAGTTATGCACCTTTGTTTCCAGACCCAGGCCACCAACCCTTGATATGTAACTGGACCCTCCGGTCCAGCAGCAGCTATAGTGAATGTCTTCAAGGTAGCATCTGTAGAACTTCTGGATCCCCTTCCTGGGTGACAAGTCAGGTCCTATAAAGAGAATTTGGAGATCTTCATCCAAATGTATGACCCCTACGCCACATGACAACTCATCACGGGTGTCCCTAAGGCCCTCCTTGCTGGCCTGACTTAAGTACCTGGAGCAGCATGTGGCATCAGCTACAAAACTGGCTACCTCCATTGCCAGTCTGTGAAAACACTTAAAAAATGTACAATGAGACTAATCCTTCTGCTGATCTCAATAAAGGGTAAGTTGGGCTGCAGTCTCCTGTAAACAGCCTGATGTTCTATGTAATGCTTAGAGATCCTTTAGATCTAAAACAACTGAAGGAGGATCAGCTCCCAGCCCCCCAGCCCCAGCCCCACACAGAACATGTAGATGGTCAAGTCCCCTTGTGCGGAATGGCATTTCCATATCATCTGTACGCATTCTCCTGTTCCTTTTTGTTTTGGTTTTTTCTCTCTCTCTCTCTCTCTCTCTCTCTCTCTCTCTCTCTCTCTCTCTCTCTCTCTCTCTCTCTCTCCTTTTCCTGGTTTTTCAAGACAGGGTTTCTCTGTGTAGCCCTGGCTGTCCTGGAACTCACTCTGTAGACCAGGCTGGCCTCGAACTCAGAAATTCACCTGCCTCTGCCTCCCGAGTGCTGGGATTAAAGGCGTGCGCCACCACTGCCAGGCTCCTTTTGTTTTGAAGGCAGGGTCTCGTATAGCTCTGGCTGCCTTTGACCTTCACAGAGCTGAAGATGACCTTGAATGTATTATCTTCTTACTCCGGCCAGGTTTATAGATGTACTGCCACACCCTATTTATATGCCGCGCTGCGCTGTGTGCTAAGGGAAATGAACTCTGCAGTAACTGAGCTACGGTCCCAGCTGCTGCATAATACTAATAAAGGTAAAGCAATGCGAAGAGCTGTTGCTCTGTCCTGTCAGAGAGTGAATAAAGGAAGGACAGTCCATACAGAATCATTACAGGGTATACCTTTCCCTCAATACCTTCAATGCAAGGTTGAATCCACAGATGAGGGACCTGTGGCTTAAAGGGGCAGACTACATGCCTAAGACAAAATGTAGCAGAGAAGGCCGCTTGATTGCTCCTGTGCTTTAGGATATAATGTAAAGGGGCTTGGGGACAAGGTGGAAACAAACCTGTACAACTGATAACAGGTTGTGTTGTTAGGCAGATAAAGACTCCAAGGTGCTGCCCTCAAAAGAATAGGTGACAGCCTGTGGCAATCTGTCTGAGGGAGCTCTAATCTCCCTTCCGATAAGATCTTCCTGGTCTTCCTTAAGGAGACAAGGGAGGCTCACAGAAGCCGCGTGCGCCACGGTTTACTAGTGCAGATTTCTTTTATAGATGGGAATTTCTTCTACGAAAAGACAGCTCTTTAAAACTATTCCAGTGTCGACAGCTTTTCTAAATATGCCAAAGAAGTCTATTCTAGGTGGCGTATTTTGGTTCCCCTCAGTGTTTAACGCATATGCGAGCTGTAGGAATGGAACAGTGTCACTGTGGTCTCTTTCCATTTATTTGAACTGTTCACCTACACATTAAGGCAGGCAACTAACTTTCACTTAAACTACCCAAGTAAAATTTACCCACTATTAACATGAGCCAATAGTCTAGCCTAATGACCCTTCCAAGACTCACCCAGCTCTAACCAGATCCAAAGGCCCCTTTTCTCCTCAAAAAACCAAATACAGGGCCAATGCAGATGAAGAACTTACTATGCTTATAGTGTCCCTTGTATTCTCTAACAAGCATCATGGATGGCCTACTCAGCTCATGCATCATGAATGACAGACCATTCTCAGAGACACAACAACACACATACTCTCTCCAATCTAATGGGGGGGGAACTGACCTAACACCTGTTTTACTTCAATGTGAGTATTTTTGATGCCTTCTAAAATCATATTTAACTAAATAATGTATTCATGTAATTAGAATATGTGAATATGCAGTAAACCCAAAGAAAATTTGGTTTGTTTCTAAAGAATCCCAATAAGTCATGAATCCAACAAATATACTATGAACTGCGATAAAATTATTATCTTTACAATAATCAAAAGATTAGGAGTCGAGGTTACTTTTCAAACATTAAAATTCTATAAAAGTGAAAGACAACTCTAACCCTAGGAACTTCTGATGGTTCCAGGTGACTGACTCTCAGGTGACTCCAGCGACTCTGACCCTGCTAACAATAGCTATTAACTCTCCCCACCTGCCACATCTGCCAAACCACACGGTCATAACGCTAGCTGGGCCTGAGTTACAGCAAAGTAAAAGATCTTTATTTTCTAAAGTTGGAGCTACGCAAATTGCTAAAACCTAGCAGTTTAATGAGGAATGCTACAAAACCAACTCAATTAATAAGGCCAGAGGGTAGATGGCTCAGCAGACAATGGCAATTGTGGTGCCAAGTCTGACAACTTAGGCTCCACTCCCAGAACCTACACGGTAGGTGACAAGTCCCGAGTCCTACAGGTTGTCCTCTAATCAGTGCACATGCTCACACACATACATACACACATGCATACACACACACACACAGACAAACACACACATACATACATACACACACACACATACATACATACATACACACATACATACCTACACACATGCATACACACACATATACACATACATACACACACATGCATACACACACACATACATACACACACACACATACATACATACATACACACATACATACCTACACACATGCATACACACACATATACACATACATACACACACATGCATACACACACACATACATACACACACATGCACACATACACACATACACACACATAACACACATACACACATACATGCACACATACACACATACACACACATACACACACGCACACACACATACATACACACACACACACATACATACACACACATATATATACACACACACACATACACACACATACACACACATACATGCACACACACACATATATACATATACACACATACACACACATGCATACACACACATACGTACACACGCATACACACACACACACATACATACATACATATACACATACATGCACACATACACACACATGCATACACACACACATACACACACATACACACATACACACACATACATATACACATACATGCACACATACATACACACACATACATACACACACACATACATACACACACATACATATACACATACATACACACATATACACATACACACATACACGCACATACACACACATACATACACACACATACATACACACACACATACACACATGTGTACACACACACATACATACACACACATACATACACACACATACACACATACAGTAGATATGTAAAACGTTGATGAGAAATTAACTTACAGAAAACGGGGCTCAATGATTCTTCTACATGGTTCAATTAGCAGAAAGTAGCTGCAGTCAATAACAGACTTATAAACTCTTCTTTCCTATCTAAGCTCACTTAGAAAGCCTTAGAACTCTGTGCTTTCTCCAGAATATCTACAAAGCGTCACCACTTCCTCAATCTGGAGTAATGAAACGGAAATGAGGGTTTCTCGGAGACACTGGAGAAAGGGCTTTCTCCTCCCAGACCCAAGGTTTGGTATTGGAGTCTATTAAAAAAAAAAAAAAAAAGGCAAAAGACAGACGAGCCAGAAGAACGGCACACACATTTAGAACTTGCATGTGTGGGTGCCACACAAAAGATAAGGCTCAAAAAAGGGCCAGAACAAAAGTTTAACTCCCTAGTGAAGTGCTGGCCCGGCACCCTTGCTCTAGACTCTAGTCAGCACTGGGGACAGGAGGTCATGGTGGGAGTTTACAATTATGAATGACAGAGGGAAGAGGGGCTTGAGAAACTGGAGCTGAGGGTAATAGGTTCTGGGAGGGTGAATGGAGGAGACACACTTCAGAGCAGAGACTGTTGTCTCCCACAGATAAAAAGAAGCCCCCAAGCCACGGAACATCTTCAGAGTATGTGACACTCTGGAGTAACCGGGATTTAGCCGTTCTCGCATAGATCCAGATGTGCGAGAACGGCGCCTTAAGGAGGCTGTACTAACTGCTCATTTCACCAACAGAGTTCTTTACAGAGACACATTTCCCCTCCACACAAGGACAGCTTTCCACAGCTGCTCTCTACGTGCCCTGACACTTGGAAGAGCCTTCTGGAAACATGCCAAAGGAGCACCTTTGGGGTAGCCCTACTTAAATGTCCCCCACCATTCAGAGAAATGTACACATTAACTTAATATGTAGATCCAATTAAATTCTACGGTAAGCAGAGACTGACAAAACCGTCAGTATCCCATTTCCAAATGTCCGTTAGGTAGTGACGGTCTGATTTGTGTGTTCATCTAGAGTTTGTTTTTTCGGAGCCTGAAAGAATGTATTAACACCAAGGAGAAAAAAAGGACATATATCCTAATTAAGCCTAATGAAACACAGGAAATAATGGGTGATACTTATTGTGCCCTTTCTATGTGCCAGGCACAGTTAATCCTCACCACCATAGGCAGGTACTTCCTCTCTCTCTCTCTCTCTCTCTCTCTCTTTCTCTCTTTCTCTTTCTTTCTTCCTTTCTTTTTTTGAGACAGGATTTTACTACGTAGCCCTCGGCTGTCCTTGAACTTCGTATGTGTAGGCCTTGGCTGGCCCTTAACTATCACCTACCCTGCCTCCACCTCCCCAGTGCAGTGATTATTGATTACTTGTGCACCACACCCAACCAGGCAGCAGCCCGTTAAGTGGCTGAAATACAACTCCTGTCTCTGTTACAACTATGGCATAAATTATATTTTCATAATTATGTAAGTCTACTTCCTTTTAGAGGAAATGAAATCCACCTCAAGTAAGAAAACCCCACAATTAGAAAATAATTTTCACACAATTCACTTAAAAAGACAAAAACCCTTCTGCATCCTAAAAGCCTCAATTAATTTTAGCACAAAACTAGAACACTTGCTTCATCTAAGATGCTCATGTAATATTTTAATCTGGAAGACAGTTTTCTCTCTTTGCACTGAGAGGAAACTTAGCATTTTCACTAATAGTGCTAATAACTGTCTTTAAACAAAAGCGTATGCAGTTTTGTATCATTTCATGTATAAAGCATTCAACGTTCCCCATCCTTACAAAAGTACAGTATCACAAATAAGCCAAAAATTATTTATGACTGGCACCAGAAGGCTAGAAACAAACAGTACGGAAGTGATAAAGTGGGAGAATGAGCGAACCCCACTCTAGGGTCAGGCCCCGCAATCGCGCTCCAAAGTGACTAGCAACGTAGCCCCTTCAACAGCTGTGGGCCTTGGTTCCCGACCTACAGAATACTCATCTCTACCTTCTACTCTTCCAGCTAGGAAAGACATGACACATCGGCCTCTCACTCTCTTCCGTGAAAGTTATCACCATTACTTCACAGCCAGTGCACTGTTTTGCTTTAGGCCCACAATAGTAGGAGACAGCCAGCCCACTCCCAACTAAGAGGACAGGAAAGCCCACCACTGCTGGCTCGCCAGAGATGATTCTCAAGGTGAATGGTGGAGAAGCCATTATCATGTCAAAAGGTGTTAGGTTTCAATATTTTAAGCTGCTGTTTGTAGCCAGTACATTCTCCCTAAGGGCAAATAGTAAAATTCAAGGACAAACTCAGAAGACCAATTAAAAACATTAGCACCTTTTTGCAGAAATGTTTGAATTAGAGAGCAAAGTATCCTTCAGATTTTTCCCCTAAATTTTAAGCACTCCCTAATCAAGCGAGTTTTCATTTTGTAAGATGCAGAGAACTCAACATGTATGAAATTAGTAACACAGATGTGACTTTAAAAAGAGACTAAGGACTAGCAGTGCAATTCTTAGCGTGCTCTACTCCACTAGAATGAAAAAGATAATGTCTCTGCCGGACAGCCACAAAGGTGCGCTCCGGACAACAGCTATTGCTTCATGCTTGTGTGTCTTGCTTACGTTGTTGCTAAGCCAGTCTCAAAGAAGGTCTATGAATACGAGACTCTTAAGATTAAAGTTCTCATTTGACTAAATTCCCCACTGTTAGAACACGCGAGCTCATTTTAGCACAGCCTTCTAATACCGGCATCTTTCCCACTTCAATCCTTAAAGAGAAACCATCTTTAAACTTCTTTAGAACATGCAGTTCAATTTTACATGGCTTGTAAAGAAACAGTTAAAAGCAAGCATCTTCTAGGATACATGTCAGCAAATCGTAATCGTACAGTCCAGTCTAGTGTTCACTTTGAAAGGAGCAAGCCTTTGGTGTAGATGGAGAAGCTGCTGTAAGAATTTCACAGACCCCATCAATTGTATATACAATTTCAAATAAAGGATCACTGACGAAGTTCATCAGCGAGCCACCTTTTGCTTGGAAGGCCAAAATAAAAATGTCAAAAGCTTGTGACTGACTCCCTTAGCCTTCAAAGTTGAGAACCAAAGCAAGTTCCTTAGCATCCTTCTGTCAACGCAACTCCCTCTCCACAGTCACTCCGCTTCAGCTAATCGAATGCCCAAGCCCCAGCACCAAAGAACCATTTATTAAAAGCTCAAGGACTTGGAGCGGGGTCTTCCTTGCGGCCGCCTCCGCATCCTGTACTAACCTCGCCAGGTTAAACCCCCGAAGATGCTCCAGTCTTTTCCCGTATCCACGCTCCCCGGCTCCTACCTTCATCTCCCGGTAGACCTTTCATCGTCGACCTTGAGGACCCTCAGGTCGGAGCTCTGGAGCTCCAGGTGACCTGGCTGGTCCCTTCTACCCTTGCAGTGGGCACTGACGAACCCCCCCACCCCCCCGGTCTCGATCCACCACGACCCCGATGACGAATACCCTATCAGCCCCAGATGACCCCTTCTTCCCCTTAGGTGCCCTGACTCCAACTGAACAGCAATTCCTCCGAGACCTACCGAGAGCCTACTGCGCGTAAGCTCCCACTACGCGCGGCACCGTACACAGGGGCTCAATGCCCCGGCTTGTCTTCCTCTTCCCGGCGGATCCATCCCGGCCCAAGGGCCGTGCCGCCTGCGCCGAGGTGCGGAGGCGCCCGCCAGAGGAGAACTGCGCCGGGCACAGGGACCCGGGCAAGGAGAGGCGGCCGCTTGCGGGCTGGTGCCGGGCGACCGCGGGGACACTCAGCGGCCGGGACACGCGCGGCGGCCTCATCCAGGGCACCTGCGGCCAGGCAGGATGGGCCGGGGCAGCGCAGTCAGCGACAGGGCGAGCGCTAACGCCCGCGCGTCCGGTCCTCCGCTTCTGCCCGGCCCGCGCAGCCTCGCTTCCTCCGGACCGAGCCCGGGGACCCTAGCTCGGCCGGATGCCCCCGCCAGCCCCCACCCCTTCCCGGCCGCCTCCCCCTCGTCACCCTCTCCCCTCCCCCCGCCCTCCAACCCCCCACCGGAATGGAAAATACCTCCCGGGGTGGGAGGCGGGCGGGGCCACGCTTCTCTGAAGGGCAGCCTACCGTGACCAATGGCAGGCGTGGCTCTGAATGGGCGGGACTCCAAGCGGCCAATCCAGAGGCGGGTAGGTGAAGGCCGGAGGAGGGAGGCTGGGAGCTAGAGAGGGGAGGCCGGCGAGTTAACGAGGTCCAGCCGCGCTGGTGCGTGCTGTGCGCGGCTGCCATTTTGGAGTCGGGCAGCTGCGACAGCGGCCGGGTTCGGCCGAAGAGGGAGGAGCCAGTCAGGTGGGAGAGAGGCTGACACGTGGGCGGGGTGGGCGGGGCAAAACGGGCTAGGGCTCGAGGGGAGGGGGCGAGGACTGGGAATCTAGGAGGTTGGGAGGGTCACGTGGCCGTGGAAAGGGCTAGGGGTGGGCGCTAGGGTGGAAGGTCAACCTGAGGTGTGGGTGGGGAGTAGCTTTGTTCGTTTGGGTTCCGTTAGGGAGACCGAGGGGAAAATGCTGAATGGAGGTTGTGAGTGCTGGGTAGGAAAATGTGAATGAGACTCCCTAGCTCCCTTCAGCATGGAGCCATCCAAGTCACTGAATTCCAATATTCACGGGAAACCCGGCACCTCATTGAATTCAATCTTCCCATCCAGGCTCTCAGCTGCCACGAAGATGACTCATACACGAGGGGAGGGGTGTTGTAGCTCCTTCTCTTTGCTTGCATTTTATGTGAATCGCCCCACCATCGAAATGGCTGCAAGGGCAGAGAGGTGTATGGGGGATTGTGATACCCGCAAGACTCCTCAGCTGACCCTTTAGAACCCTGGTTACCGTTCATAAGCTAACCGACCACTTCTTAGATTATACTGCTTTCCAGTGCTCAGACAAAAAGACTTGTTCTTCCCGTTTACTTCATGATTCAAATACAGTCTTTTTCCCATGCGAATCTACCAAAGGTGGTCCTTCTACCAAGAACATCCATATAGGGTCACTTTTTAGTCCTGTTTGTTTGAAAGAGTCTTACTGTATAGCCTAGGATGATTTGGGACTCAATGTGTAGCCCAAGCTGGCCGCTAGTTAGTGCTGCTCCGACTTCAGCCTACTGACTATTGAGATTTTTTAACCACTTTTAGTTTTCAATGCCTTGCAGTGGGACCTGCAGACTACATTTTTCTTAAAGGCTTTTCTTAGACCCTTTTCAGCCCCCACCCCACCTTCGTACACCCTCAGATTGTTTTTTTCAGTTATTTTTAATTGTCTGTTCTCTATTGGCTCCTTGAGAGGCCCAGGGTCTGGCCCTCAGCCCTCTTATTTGGAAGGCACACACTGCACACGAACTGATCCAGCCATTCAGATAGAATCCCAGATGAATGTCCAGTCAGTGCGGGCCAGATCTGCATTCCTAAGCAGCTTTGAGCCGCTTCGCTTGTTTACTGGAGTAAGTTCCACCTTGGAGCACACACCTGAGCTTCACCAAGCCTGCCCCTTCTCTGTTCCTCTTATTGTTTTACAGTATATTAACTCTCTCCCCAGAGCTGGAACCAGAGAGCAAGCCTCCATCCATGTTCTTGCTGCTCCAGCATCTCCCTATCTGCTATAGTTTGAATCTGGAATGTTCTTCACAGGCCTGTGAATTACTCTTGGTCCTTGGCATGAAGGTGGTGGAACGTTTAAGACAGAGAGGCTGGTGGGAAGCTTTAGGTAATGGGGGTGTGTGTGTGTGTGAGATTCTCATCCCTTTGCTTCACTTCCTGTCCAGGATGTGAGCAGTTTTGTTCTGCAGTGCACCCCTGCCCTCTTCTAGTTAGCTTTAGCTGTTAACCTGACACACCTCAGCATCATCTGAGGGGAAGCTCAAATGGAGGACTGCCTTGATCAGCTTGACTCTCCGATGTGCCTGCCTGTCAGCATTTTCTTGATTGCTCATTGTTGTAGGAGGACCCAGCCACTATTGGTCACGCATTCCCTGGGCAGTGGCCTTGGCTGTCTGTATAAGAAAGGTAGCTAGCTGAGTGCGAGCCTAGGAGCAAGCCAGTGAGGACATTTCATCTGTGGTTTCTGCTTTGATTCCTCCTGAGTTCCTACCCCAACTTCCCTTGATGCTGAGCTGTCCACTAGAAGATTAAATAAACCCTTTCCTCCCTGAGTTGCTTTTGGTCATAATGTTTTCCCCAGCAACAGAAAACAAACAAGAACACGCCCCAGTGTGCTTGCCTTTCACCCATGAGAGACATATAGAGAATAAGCCGACCAGCTCAGGACTGGAACTTCCGAACTGAGCCAGAATGAGCCTGTTTCCTTCCTACGCTGATCACTGCAGTGCCATAACCTGATCGACGCACTCCTTCTGGGAGCTAAAGGCCGCCTCTCCACTGACACTGTTGCTTCCTCCCTTGTGCCATTTAATCATTAGGCCAATATTTATTGAGCATTTTAGTATTAGCTCAAGATGTAATGGTAAACAAAACTGACGAGGTTGCTGATGGGGCAAGACAAGCCGTATACGAGTAAATGAATAACTAGGTAAGCCGGGAGTGATATGCGTTCCAAAAACTAAACCAAGAGAGTCTAGCAGGGCCTCTGGGTTGTTCCCGAGCTCTCCACTGCAGGTGCTCTGCTTCCCTCCTGCATCTCCTCTCCTCAGAGGGGACTGTTGTGGTTCTTACCTACTCTTGCTCGTTCTCTTTCATCTGCTCAGAGTGTGTCCTGTTTTCTATCTCTGCTGCCTAAGTGAGAGCCGTCACATAGATGATGAGCTATTCTTGCCTCAGATCAGAATCACAGAGGGGCACTTAGGATTTTGTTTGTTAGCTACTCTGTAGCCCTAAAACTCATGATGGTCCTCTTGTCTCATCCTCTTGAGCTCTGAGATTACAGCTTTGACCCACCATGTCCAACAGGAGTAACGCTACCCATCTTTGTGCCTGTATAGTGTCTTGGCTCAGAATAGGTGCTCAACATGAGTGTTAAGTGAGTCGTGTGTCGCCTGATGCTTGAGTCAGACTACCACAAGAGCAGCCCTAGCCCAAAGCAGAAGGCGAGGTCCTGAAACTCACCTAGCTGAGTGTGGTAGCAGTGATGTTTAGAGGCAGAGGACAGGGTGATGAATGGTCTCACCTGGTTTGGTACCTTCTGGGCCTGGAATCCCACGACGTTGTGCCCCATGCATGACAGCATTTGCCTCGTGCATACTCTTTACTCGGCAGTGCCAAGTACACGTGGTCAATTCAAAAGTACCCTTTGTTCCACATGGTGAGTCTCAACCCGAAGAACTCTGGGTGCGTTGCCAGGACAGGCCTGCAGGAGGTCTCAGTGGCCACTTCACTTTGTGTTTCTAGGCCCTTGGGTATTGCACCCCAACAGGGAACAAGCTGTTGCCAGTTCCATCATAGTCTTTGTAATTAAATCCAAGTCTGGCAGAGGGCAGTGCATAATTATGAAGTATTATTATGGTTTTTATCATTATTAGGCACCCAGCTGCCCAGCCCAGGAAACCACAGTAGTAAAGCACTGAGAACCAAGCTTCTCTCCCAGCTGGCATGAATAAATGCCAGGTGTATTGGCACAGGGTTTTGCAGCTCCACACTCATCGAGCTGAGACCTTCTGTCCCCTCCTTTTGGCGAGATCCAATTTTAAATGAATGGAGAAAGGAAATGCAGAGACAGACCTTTGCCACCACCTCTGAATCAAATTCACTTTTCTCCATCTCCCGAGAACAGTTTCTTCTCATCTGCATATTTATTGCATAAATCTTTTCCAACTTTATCCTTGATCTGCACACTTCCTAAACATCATTCTACAAAGTCTCCTGAGAACATATGGGATTTGTGAGGGTGTTTGCAAGGGACACAAAGAAGGGATGCCCAGAGAGCATAGCCACGCGTTCAGTGAGCTCCTCCTCAGTGCCATGCACCCCTGGTGTTTCCACCCATGTTAGCTGACTCCATCTTCAGCACCCTCTGGGATAGGTTTCATATCCCTACTTCCTTCAATGTCACAAAGACTTAGTCAATGACAGAGCTGAGATCCCAAAAGAAACACAAAAAGTTGGTGATTACTCAAAGTGACTTGTCCATACTGGCAACTGAATGGAAGTATCAGATTTCACCTCTTTCTATCAACTTAAAAATGGTTTCCTGTACAGAGTAGATTTTAAGCTGACACTGGAAGGACGGTTCGGAAGTACTGTTAGGGGAACAGTGCCAAATGAGGACGCTGCACTGGCCATCAGCCTAAAATCAATCAATAGGAAGAGATTTCTGTTGTTACTCATAGATGAGTCATGCTATGTTCTTCAAGTACCTTCATTGTCTTGGCTGCTCCAAAGGGAAAGAAAGTCAACAGTAAGATACTGACGAGAGGCGTGGGCTGAGGAAGGGTGGGTCAAAGATGGAGGCCGGATGAGTAGGGATTGAGTTCCCCCCAATGCAGAATTCCCCAAATGGCTGGGGAAATTGATGCATCCAGCCTTGGCTTCTGAAGTAACCAGAACTATGGCAGACTGTTGCAAAAGATGTTTGTAACTGGTGTGTACACAGCAGTTTCCTGGGGTTTTTTTCTAAATCAATTGATTAACGACTAATAAAATAATTTATTTAGTGCTTGCTATATCTTATGAGGAATTCCACTTAGGCTATTTTTAGCGCTTTTTTCGAGGATTTAAAATTCTATAAAACACTCATTTTAAATGTACTAGTTCGTTCTGTTTTGAAATATATACATTCCTTTGTAACCACCATCATAATAAAAAAATCGAGCATTTCCATTGTTCTCAGAAAAGGCTCCATTGCCCATTGGCAGCAAGAGTTTTAATTCAGCATCATATATAATATGTGACTATACATACAGGTTCTTGGGATCAAACCCAGGGTCCTGCCTATGCCAGGCATGGACTCCAGATGCTACACCCTGCCCTCCCTCAGACCGTATTTAAATGGATCCAAAATCTAGATCTTCATTCAGCCTCTCCCTTATTTCAAAACCTAGATTTCCATCTCCATACTGTTTCAGCTGTCTTCCTGGAAGTTACCAACAGGAGTTCAAACCAAGCCAATGGCAAACGCTTTACCTTAGGCTAAACTCTCCTTCCTGCTGCTGGTTCCCTCCCAGATTAGCTTGTCATCCACCAGTCATATCCTCCCCCATCCCTGTGTGTGTGTGTGTGTGTGTGTGTGAGTGTGCACGTGTGTAAGTGTGTATTGTGTGAGTGCGTATGTATGTGAATGTATAATTTGTGTGAGTTTGTGTATGTATGTGTGTATGTGTAGAGTGTGTGTGTGTGTGTGAATATGTGTGTGGAGTATGTGTGCATGTGTATGTGTGTGAGTGTATATGTGTGTGTAAGTGTGTGTTTCAAGAATCTTTCTCCTGTCTGTTTTCCACCACCAGAGTCCATATGTGAGGGCAGTGCATGCAAACATTCTGTCTTCCCATTTCTCCTGTCTTCACGGAGCTAGCTCATTTGCACAATTGCAGGAAGCTGCTAACCAGCTCCTTTCTTCATGCTCCAATTCACCCACCAATCTGCCACTGTCATTTTCTTTAGAAAACCCAGATCTGTCTATTTCAATCTCCTGTCCTCATGGGCCACCCAACTGTCTGTAAAATAGCACTGACTTTTTTTCAGCATTGCCCCTTCTGGGCAATCTCCCCTTCTGGACATCCTGGATTCTCTCAATAGATGTATATATTTTTCTCATTTTTTTTTTTGTTTGTCATTACATTTTTACCACAATTGTGCCTCTTTTACTTGAAAACTGTTTTCTTACAGCCCCAATTAAAAGGCCTTCCCTTGGTGAAGTCGTTGTGGACCTGTGCCCTGGTGAAGGTCCCCTCTAACTTGTATTCTTTCCCAGAATGCTGCACCTGGGTATATCATGCCGCTGCTGAAAGACAGCAGGAGGCTGTAGCAGAAGACCTTGGTGGAAAATCTTGGTGCTCATTTGCTGTGCTCTTCAGCCCAAGTCAGAAACATCTCCAAATCTTGGTTCTTTCACTTGGAGAGTGGCCATTAAAACTGCTGTAGCTCAAAAGTCCTGTCTCCTGATGGATTTTGAGCAGCTCGAGTGAAAAACCAGCACCTGGACCTTTTCTGTCCCTTTTCCCTAACTTATTGTCTGCTCTGTAGACTGACTTGTGGCAGAACTTACTTATTTTTTAGAGGCATATTTTCCCAATTGTTACCACAGTTAACTCTCTTTATGTGGTTTCTATACTGTTTCTTCAGAAGCCACTCCAATAGGCTCTGCCCTTTTTATAATTAGTTTTTGGTTTTATAATTAGTCACATAAAGTTCTCAGAACAAATGAAATGAATATTCATGATTTGTTTTAGTAACCTTTATTTACTCAAATTTTCAAAACCATTATCTGCAGCCCTGTTCTAGGCACCAGAACATACAAAAATGAACAAGATAACACCTAGATCATAAGTATGAGTAGTGTAACAAATCCAGAGCACTAAAGATTCTGACCCGCACAGTTAAAAGGTGCTACAAACAGCTCAGAACACTGATGCACCTGGAGTGGTCAGGGTACGCCTCCCTGAGGAGCCGGGTTTGGTCAGAAGAAAGCACACAACATACAGCTCCAAGGGCATCCCAGGCAAAGGCGAAGACACTGACAAGCCCCAGGGCAGGAGCACAAGGAAGAAGCCAGAGTATCGGCAGAGTTACAAAGCAACGGATCAGACCATTGTGGAGCCTTGAGGTCTGAGTGAAGAGTATAAATCTTATTGTGAGTACAACCATAATCCTTTGAAGAATTTTGGGCAGGGGTATGATATAATAGGACTTAGGTGATAGGATGCAGCTGTTTGTTTTCTACGTCCGTTTTACGTGGCTTTAAGGAATGCATTCATGGGGCAAAGGATCAGAAAGCAGTCCGCTTGCTTTGGTCCAGGCTCCAGATGATGAAAACCCGGATCAGGGCGGTAGTGATGAAGATGGCATTGAAAAGTCAATGTCAGGGTATCTTTTCAGGTAGAACTGAGCAGTCTCGCTGATGGATTCAGTGATGGCAAGGGAAAGTCAGCAAATATAAGTAATTTGGTAAAAATTCAGTCTACTGTGTACCAATTCCATAGCAGGCTCTGAGATTATAAAACATCATGAACAAGACACAGCCTTTGCCCTAAAAGAAATTCACGGTGGAAAAGAGAATATCATAGTCTAGTCACAGCTGTGGAATGTCCAAGCACAGGTTGTGCACAGAACCCCTGGCGTGTACACTGAAGTGGCCAAGAGTCCCATCTTCTGGACAAGATATCAAACTCTCAGCACTTATAATTATATGCAACAAGCCACATTTTAGAAGAAATGTTGTCTTCACTTATGTGTTTGTTTGGTCTCTTATAAAACGGCTTCCCTCTGTGGCCCAAGCTGCCGTGAACTCACAATCCGTCCTCTGCTCCTGAGTGCTGTAATCACTACTCTAGAATACGTGATCATTGAAAAGAGCGCGTTTCACAACCTCCGACTGATCGGGTGGCTTGAAAAGGGGGAAAGAGTGATCTAAAAAAATATCCAAGAGACTGACGCTATTGGAAAGAAAGGGAGTACAGCTGTGGAGAAGGAGAGCCTGTATGGTACAGGCATCTCTAGCCGCTGCTGCTTGACTCCGACCAACAGTAGACTTCGGATTATTGATTTGATTTTTTTTTTAATGAAGAGCATCTATAACTTTTCTGAAATTACCTTATACCTATGAATGATTTCTTTTAAGCTTTTTTCTTTTGGTGTGGATTCATGACTTATCAACCAATATTCTCATGTGTCTGGAATCAAAACAAAAAGGTAGTGCAGTCTGTCTCCTCCCATCCCCTCTTGCTCAGTTCTCCTTCATCTTTATGGGTAGAGATAGCTATTGAGGTTGCTCCATTGTGTATTTTCCATGCTTCTTCAAATACAAGCACTTTTCGTGTATTCTCTTCCTCCATGAGAAGTTGCAGGTTGCCTTCCCATATCTATACCCTGCTTTTCCCTCTAGCCTTGTGACTGTGAGCTTTCTCCTGTCCCTTGGAACTTCCTCATTTTTTCCACAGCTGTGTAGTATTACCCTACAGGCTATGCCATAGTTTATTTAACCATCCCCCTATTGATGACCACTTGGATTGTTTCCAGTCTTTTCTGTTTATTACAAACAATCCTACAGGAAATAACCTCGTATGTATATAAGCAGGAATAGTCTCCAGATAAATTCCCAGAAGTCTCCCAGGCTGTAATAAACTTCAATAAAAATTTCTGAAAAAAAGTTCTGAGATGGTGTGACCAGATTACCAAATTACAATCTCGGCTTTCCAAGGATTAACTTTGACGTTCCATTAAGAGTACTTCCTCATTCTTGGCCTGGAAATGACATCTTTGTATTTTCTCCAACAAGGAAATTAAAAAAAAACATTTAAACTGCCTTTCCTTCAGCAAAGACTACCTGGAATGATGTGGGACCGTAAACCATGCCAGGAAGCTTGGTAAGGTAGAGTGGGTCTGAGACCCGAGGTGGGGGGTGCACACCTGAGCCTTAGGCAAGTCCCCACTCCCTGCCAAATTCCTGGCCTGGAACACATGCCACACTCCCCACATAAGGAAACATGACCTGTGGTCATGTAGACCCAGAACAGAGTTCTCCATGCTAATAAGGTACTTTTTTTCTCCTTGTATAATCTGGGTCCACCCTGAAAAGTTGGTATAGTAAGGTATGCATCCATTTTCCATGATGAATGTTGTTAATAAACAGTTTAGAACCATGGACTGTCTCTCTCATCAATCAAGATCTGTGGTGAAGAGCATGCTCTCCCATAGAAGGCCTCTCTGCTCTTCCAGTCACAACTGCCACCAAGCTAAGGACAATCACCGCTGAGCTAAGCAGGAGCTCCCATTTCCCCCAGCTCTGGGCTAGACACCATCCTCAGCCTACAGGTCCCAACTCTGCTCTCAACTCCTCATGACTCAGCGACACCTAGATGTCCAGGAGTTTGGGAGCCCCTGGTCCTGGACCTCTTGGAGACCTGTGGGCCCCTGACACTTCGTTCCCTACTTCTCTATGTGGTTCTTCAGCAGCGACTGGGGGCCCAGAAGCCAGGGAATACCAGCTTTGGCTTTCTCATATCTCAGATGGTGCTTTACCACCCCCAGTGGTGTCTTCAAGCTTCCCTGAAGCCCAGAACCTGCCCAGTGGCCTGGGATAAGCACAGTCATCGCCCCTCATTTTGCCTCTTAAGCAGCCGTGCCCTATAGCAGGGTGGAACGGGGACCATAGGTGAGTGGATTTTAAACTCTTAATTCTCTGTGCAATGAATACCTCTCTGAAATGAGGGGTCAGATAGGGACACTAGGTTTGGAACTGAAGACTTAAATGAATTCTGACCCTACCAACATTAGTCCCACCCTTGCCCTGGGACACGCAGCCTATGATGGTTTTTTATTGCCAAGGCTTCTCATTTCCTTATAGTGGAGACTATATTTTCCTGATTAAATGTTTCACTTAAACATTCTACTCACCTTTGGCCAGCACATAGCCTCCTCTACCTGACAAGGCTTGGATGGGAACCCTAGGATATATTCAGAATCCGTTCTTAAGTGAAAAATGATGAATGATGAAATTATTTGTCTTCCTGCTCTCTGAGGATCTGTAGAGAGCACTGTTCTACTGACTACTCTTATTTTATTTGTGAGACCATGCTCCCTTATTCTCAGCCTTGAGAACAGTAACATCCCAACCCTAGCTTCCATCTCCTTGCAGCAGGAGTGAGCATATAGCCTAGACCATACAATATGCACTATTCCTTTGGCTACAGTGAGCAATTCTAGACATTCTAAAATAAGTCCTCATTGAAACTGGAGTAACTTGGATACACACAGGGAAAGCTAGCCTAAGAATGCAACTAATATTCAAGATGCTTAATTGAAAATGTGTGAAAATAAAACCAATACTAAAGATGTTGAATCTCAAAGTGCATAAAGAGGACTTGGTAAGTCTTGGGTACAGTTTATGAGGCCCGAATCAACCTTCATTTGAACTAGGTACTCTAAAGCCATCTCATTGGCTCTAGTAGTTACTCTTCTGTTTGGTGTAATAAGACACCATGGCCAAGGCAGTTTGTAGAAGGAAGAGTTTATTTGGGATTACAGTTTCATAGGATTAGAGTCCACCACTGCGGGAGAGCATGGCAACCAAAGTCAGGCATGACAGCAGGAACAGAGTGCCGAGAACTAACTGAAAGCATGAAGCAGAGAAAGAAAGCTGGAAATCAAGTGAAGCTTTTAATCTTAGCACTCCCCCCAGCCCCACCCCGCAGTGACACACACAGTGGGCCAACAAATTTACCCTTTTATTTTTCTTCAGTGTGTGTGTGTGTGTGTGTGTGTGTGTGTGTGTGTGTGTGTGTGTGTAGTGTATACATGTGTGAAGAGGACAGATGTCTACCCTTCCTTGACAGCTCTCCACCTGATTTTTGTTGTTGTTGTTGTTTTTGAAACAGGGCCTCTCACTGACGTCTTAGCTCACTGATTGGCTAGACTGACTGGACAGCAGAGTCCGGGAGTCTGCTCAGCTCTGTCTCCCTAGGACTAGCGTAACAGATGTGCCCCCTATGCCCAGCTTTTATATAGGTACTGGGGACCCAAATTCAGCCTCACATTTATGTGCTTCACTGACTGAACCATCTCTTCAGCCCTAAATCTTCCTTTTTGACTAGGCTAGACATGCTTTTCTTTTTGATAGTCAAATAATTTTTAGCAAATACAATATTTTCAAACAAAATTAGGTGAATTAGACTCCTGCTGTTGCCAATAATTCCGCCAATTAATTCCCAGAGTCCTCTATTTTTGGTGAGAGTAATGCTACCATTGGGTCATACCCAGGGACTGACACCAAACCAGAGTTCTCTTTCTCTTCCCTGGAAGTCTATACATAGACCCAGCTCACTGTAAAGCTAATGACTGAAGGAAGCAAATAATAACCTGATCGAATTACACCTGGTTCCCCCTCCCCCGAGGGATCGGTTCTAGTTAATCTTCAGTAGTGAATAAAATTGTTTGACTCCGGTTCTGGCTCAAGCCTATAATCATCTGAACTGATTCACATGGGAAGAACACTTGGAGGGTTACAGTTTCATTCCAGTTGTGGAGAACTGTGTAACACAGAATCAAGTCGAGCCTGTCTTAATTGGCCATTTGTACTAGAAAACCTGTCATCTGTACTGGGAAGAGTGAGGGCTGATTAATATTATATTTCCTTGTTAATGTGTGTGTATCTGCATGTATGTATACACACTTGAGTGTAGGTATCCATGATGCCAGAAGAGGGTATTGGATCCCCAGAACTAGGGTTACAGGCAGAGTGAGCCACCTGACATGGGTGCTGGGAACTAAACTCAGGTCCTCTGCAAGAGTAACAAGTGCTCTTAATCATTAAACCATCTCTCCAGACCCATAATAATACTGAAAAGTTAGTCTAAATGAGGTAGTGTCCAAAGCTTACCTTTTGAATTTACTCTCAATATTTTCAATCCAGAAGGCAGTGTGGTTTGAAATTGTAGAGTTTCTAAAACACAAGTTGAAATATCTTCTATAATTAAAAATTATTTAGATTTATTTCATTTTATATATATGAGTATGCGTGTATATATGTGTACCATGTGCATGCCTGGTGCCTCTGGAAGTCAGAAAATGGTTCCAGATCTCCTGGAACTAGAGTTACGGGTGGTTGAAAAACACCCATGTGGGTGCTGGGACCCAACTGGGGTTGTCTACAAGAGCAACAAGTTCTCTTTATCAGTGAGCCATCTCTACATCCTCTCTTCCACAAAGTTTTGAGGCAATATCTCAAGAACTATATAGCTCAAGCTGACTTGGAGCTCTGTTTATAGCCTAGCTGGCTCTGTTACAGCCTTCCTAGTGTTAAGATTATAGGCATAAGCCACCAAGCCTGGGTTCTTGCCTCTGTTAGATCAGATTTTTCAAAGGTAAAACACATATAGCCTCCATTTGAAAATTTGCTGGGCATAGTGATGTATACCTCTAACCCCAGCCCTTGGGAGGCAGAGGCAGGCAGATCTCTGTGAGTTTTAGGACAATCAGAGCTACAGAGTGAGTTCCAGGACACCATAGCTACATATCAAGACCCTGCCTCAAATAAATAAAGAATGAATGAAAAAAAGAGAGGAAGGAAGAAAGAAAGGGCTGAATTTATTTCTAACTAGAGTGCTATTCTGTCAGTGTCTTGAGGCATTAAGATATAAATGACCAGTGTTAGGACAAAATTAATACTTAGAAAATGATCTTTAAAATGTAGGCTCAGAACATTAACTGCATCATTTCAACCTACTGACTAATCGGCTAGATAGGCTCTGGTATGAAATACCCTTTGTTTCATTGTCTCCATTTCAAAAGAAATCAACATACAAAATGCTTAGCATGCTCTATGTTACATTTCTGTGTGAATAAGTGACATGCAAACAAAAGCTAGAGTGATGGATGCCACCTGTGTTTTACTAAAACATCTATTGTTTAGGCATGTGCAACCAGAGTCCGATGGATCTAGGGAAGGCATGTCTTATACAGGCAGAGCACCTGAGCAGGACAGAACTGTCAAAATGAGCGGGCCATAAAAGTGGCTCCCATGAGCACATAGACATCAGTCAGACCTGGCCTTCTGCGAAGAAATTCACGGAACTCAGTTCAGTACTCTCTAAGTTCAAGAGAGTGGATGGCCACCCAGATGCCTCACATAGCTTTCTGGGTTCTTAGTTTGTCTTGTCTCTCCCTCCGGACATTCAAAGTTAAAGGCTGAAATTCTTTTACTTAGGTCTGCAAAGCACCCTAACTGTAATTCATTTTATAACATTAAATTCACTGGCCATGTGCTTGGCAGGGAATAAACATGTGTTCTGCAAAAGGGCTTGGCTATACAGAATTTCAATGCCTCAAATGATGTAATTTTCTATAATATTTAGCCTGCCATATTTAGTTCAGTGTTCGGATAATAGGAGACTTCGAGGAGCAAGCTAAAGCGAGGCTGATGTGCCTGGTAGTACTTCTGTTCTTTTGTTCTTTTAGAATCTAAAATTAACCAACATCTGCAGTGTCAACAGGACTCCGTATGGCATTCAAGTCCTCACTTTTCCTAAATAATGCATCTGAGGCTGAGTAATGAGAGAGGAATTCTGAGGTAACGGTGGGTGAAAGATCGTATATAGTGTAGCACTTCAGAGCTGGAAAATGATTTAACAAATAGGACCTTACTCTTCAGAACAATGGTAGAAAGCAAGAGATCAGGGGTTTTTATGCCCACTGATTAAATGAGGTAACAGAAGTCCACAGTGCCAAAGGGGCATGGCCAGCGTCACCAACCTGGAGCCGGGCAGTGTCAGAATAAAGCCAAGGCCGCCCGATTCCTCAGAAGTGCTCTCTCTGCTGCTTTACCAGGGTCAAGTTACTAACAGCCATGTTAAGACAGCATTTTCACAAGAACAGACTCCACAAATAACTGCCAGACAAATTGAAAAGAAAAACTCAGCACCAGAAACCAAAGAACAAGCAAGCGTGTTTGAGTTTCAAACGTTAGACTCATCTGATCAATTCAAATTAGTAAAGTCAGTTCTGTAGACGTTTGTCCAGCCAGTTCTCTCAGTGTCTGTTTAACTTCAAGACAGAAGATTTCACCAAAACCCTGTTTTCCTTGTGGAATGGTCCCTCTAACATCTGTGTCGTCATTTCTAGGACATTCAAAACCTTCTCTGTAGGAACTGTCAGGGTGGAGACTCTTCCCTTTCCATGGGAAGTATGACCTGTGTCTACTTGAGGTTTGAAACATTTTGTTGCCATTCAAACCCCTGCAGATTTGTGCAGATGCCTGTGAAGTTAAAGGAGGCATTAGAAATACAGCTTGGGGTTGGAACGTGGGCAGAGTTGGAAGGGGCCTTATGTGTAAAGCATGAATAATGTTATCGCCAGTCTTACTTTTAGAACTCTCTCTATATCTCACTAACTGCTTCTACCTTCAAATGCAGCGAGATCCAGTCGCTTCCACTGTCGGACATTTGAGGTTTCAACACGTTTGACCGCTGGCATTGTAGAAGGGGGACAGTGTGGGGGGGACATCTGAAAGGTGCTGACGTTCTCCAGCGCTGACAGGCAGTTTTATTTCCAACAGGTGGAAAGACAGGCCAGCATTGGCAAAGGAGTCACTAGCAAGAATTTTAATCAGGATTTGGCCCGGCCCCTGCTGGTTCTGTGGCTGCTTCGCAATGTACATCTTGAGGAAATATCTTCCACCAAGTGGAAAGTTGGCAAGGAGCGCCATTCGATATTATTGACAGCAGAGCCACTCCAGCCTACATAAAGCCTAAAGAGAACTTTTCCCATTAGTTGCTTGGATATACTCAAGGAGCCACAAAACAGAAAAGCAGTATTTAATTCTGATGCCGTCCAAATATTCTCAAGGCTCTCATAGGCTACCCAGTCTCTGTCAGAGATTTGCAGAAAGAAACTAAACATCCCTGAAAATGCTGCCTAGCCTAAACAGAACATTCTCTCCATGCCTGACCACGGGAGCTATGAAAATGGAGGCAGGTGGAGAAAGGCGTGTAGACTGCTGTGGGCTATCACGGGTAGGTAGGAGGAGATGAGGGGAGCTGCAGAGCAGGAGCAGGGAGGCCTTGAGAAAGGAGGTTGAGCTCATGGAGAAGGTGGTGGAATCTTTGGGGAAGGGGCCATGGGAGGCAACGCTGCAGTGGCTGTGCCAGCAGCAGTCAGCGTGGACAGACACTAGAGAGACCGGGCAGAAGCAACTGCACAGGGAGGAGTGGTGCCCGGCACGGCCAGGACCACCCTCTGGCAGCCTCCACTCCTTCAGCCTGATCTCAGTTGGTGTTTTGCGTTTGTGTTTGTTTTTGGTTCCCTCCCCCCCCCCCCCCCCCGCCATTGCAACTAGAACAGTGTGTGTCCACAGGCTCAAGTTTGCTTAATTTAGGCCTTGTTCACCTGCTGAGCTGGTAGATGCGGGAAGTGGCAGTCATTAGTTAGCAGTGACTTCAGCACTAATCAATCAGAATCGGAACGATGGGAATGTGTTCCCACTCATGACCTCAGTCTCTGTGTGTGATGTGGTCTCTTGGCTGGTCTGCCACTGCTAAGAGGAGAGACGAGAACATGCTGGAAGGACTCCCATAGCTCCCACAAGAGTCCAACTCTTTTCTGCCTGACTCAGGGATAAGGTTATTGTGTCAAAGCAAGTTAGCTCACATCTGTATTGCTGTTTTTCTGTCTGAATAGGAAAGCACACTGATACATCCTGTTCTCTCTCAGTCAGTATTAGGTGAATGAGAATGAATACATATCAGTCCACGTCTAGAACATACAAACCAACTAGATGACAAGGGCACTCCCACGATGGCCGAGGAGACCTGTCATTCACACACTGATGCAATAATAATTCTTAGTACTTTCTATCTTCCTTTCCTTGCTTAGGTGCAACTGAGCAATTACTTTTGGAAACCATGGGAGAAAGACATAGCTTTGCCAGCTAGATGATACCTAGAAAGACCAAAGATTCACCCAAATGCCAGTAGGTCACTACCTTGCCTTTCCTCAAACAGCCAATACATAGGAAGAATTGGGTCCCCCAAAGGCCCTCCTTGGTGGCATCTGTGGAGGGTAATCATGTATCTGAGATTTTTCACCTTGCACCTAAGGGTGGCCTTTTAGGTCCTGAGCACTGCCAGAAATCTGTCTTCTCCTGTGTGAGGATATGGAAAGCCAGGAAGAACAGAACAGTGTAATTTATCCCCAGATCCCTGTAAGGCCTCCAGTACAGTGCCACAGAGTGAAGTAATTTTGACAACTACAAGTAAGTCAGCCTTGTATAGATTCACAGCATTAAATGAGGCTCCCTGGCTGGCAGATGGGGCAGTAGGTTGAGGTTGAGGTACTTGCTGGCACGCTCAGTCATCTGAGTTAGATCTTCAGAGCCACACGGTAGAAGGGAGAACTGACTCCAGAGCGTGGCTCTTTAATCTCCACATGCATGCCAAGGCTCATGCAAGTGCTCAGCACACACACGTGCATACATACACACTTGTGTCTATACACACACACACACACACACACACAGAGGCACCTATGATCTGTTTTCTTTTTGTGTCAACATCTCACTATGTAGCTCTGATTGGCCTGGAATTCCCTTATAGACCAGGTGAGACTTAAACTAACAGAGATCTGTCTGCCTTTGCCTCCTAAATCCTGGGATTAAAGATGAGCAACACTGTGCCTGGCAAAAACAAAAACAAAAAATCCCGAAAACAACCCCCCCCCCAAAAAACCCAAAAGCAAAAACATTAAAAACAAAAACAAAAACAAAACAAAAACAAATCCTTCCAAAAGTTTCTAGGACATGTGTGTGGAGTCTCTGAGAAGCACAGGAATGAATTAGCAAGGCAGATTGAAACCAGAACAGAGATTGGGAACTGCAAAGAGGGTATTGCTGTACAACAGGGATGGCCAGCTCTCAGGGAACTAGGTGGGAGCATGGTCACCTCTGAGGTAATTAGCTGGGGGGGACAGCCAGCTCTCAGGTAACTAGGTGGGAGCATGGCCACCTCTGAGGTAATTAGCTGGGGGGGACAGCCAGCTCTCAGGTAACTAGATGGGGGAGGGGGAGGGGAGGATAGCCAGATCTGAGGTAACTAGCTGGGGGGATAGCCAGCTCTGAGGTAACTAGCTGGGGGGATAGCCAGATCTGAGGTAACTAGCTGGGGATGGCCAGCTCTCAGGTAACTAGGTGGGAGCATGGTCATCTCTGAGGTAATTAGCTGGGGGGGGGGGGGACAGCCAGCTCTCAGGTAACTAG
>CM052705.1:534424-566067 GCA_028551405.1 Uromys caudimaculatus
TTGGTGTTTATGCCCCTGTGTCAGTTGCCTCAATTCTAATAGGAGATTGATAATGCAAGGAGTTTCATTTCAGAAACGACTCTAGAGAAACCCTTTTGAGACAGTATGTGCGCTCTCTGTTTCCTTCTTCCCTTTCCATTCTGGCTGGCTCTGTGTGTCTACCTCAGGAGAGGCCTGTGGCTAGACTTCCAGGCTTTTGTTCTGAGTGTGTTTGGGGAAGATCTGTTGGGATTATTTATCCAAAGTAGAAAACTCTGTCATTGAAAATGCAGCATGGACATCCCCTGACCTTCATGTATATGACTTAGGGAGTCTGGGTCTTTGCCAGAACCCCTATTTCCTAGAAAACAGCAGAGGGGTGAACCCAAAGGGATTATCTAGATTGGACTTGCCCATGGGAAGCCTTACCAAATGGTTCTTGGGCTTCTTGAGACTCCTAATCCCAGGGCTGGAGATGCAGCTCATCGACATAACACCTGCCTAGTATGCACAAAGCCACAAGTTCGACACCTCCCCCAGCCCATAGTACACCCACTGGACACCTAGTCCTTCCCAGAGCCCTACCTGATGTCAGAGAAGCAATTTAAGGTCACATCACATAAGAGGTCCAAGTCTTAGGTCCTCCTGTACCCTGGAGGTATGTAGCTTTTTAAGGTTGCTGATAAAATAAAACAGAACAGAAACATACAAATCTCCTGTGTGATGATTTTATTGTTGCTGCTCTTTGAGGGGTGACTGCTTTGTGACATCCAAAGGCTCGCCCAGGCCTGGCCGGCGTCTTCATCCTGAGTGTTTATTTGACATCAGCTCTTTTTTTATCCGTTTGTAGATGGCATAAATAATTACCATGTTCTTCTGAGGCCATTTTCCTGTGGCAGCTTGCTTCTCTCCTTAAATATTTTAGGAGGAAATGTAATGTGCTGTCTGTTGTGTTGTCTTTCCCCTCCTCTGTGGTTCAGAAAGCCTGTCCTTCTGATTCAAAGTAATCTGTGGATCATTTCATATTTCATTCCAAACAAGGGAAAGCCAAACCTTGACAACAAATTAAACAGGTGCACACAATCTTTCCTTTTCAAGGGTGTCATCTTTCGCACTGTACCACACTGTTGGGGGGTGGTCCCCTCTAATTCAAGGCCAACAAAATATGGATTGTCTACAGTTTTCAATGAGCCACTAATCTGAAATGTCTACAAAACTTAATGCAAAAGAATTCCAAAGTAGTTCCAAATAGAAACTACTAAAAATAGTGACATGATTTATGTCCTAAAAAAGAATATATTCCTTTTTTCTTCATAAAATAAGAAATGCAAGGATCCACGTAAAGCTTTCAGAGAAATAATCTAAATGTAACGATATGTATTTCTAGCCACGCACACACGCACGCACGCACACAGAAGGGGTGGGGTTGAAGACGGGAGAATATGAGGACTTACTTGAGTAGCAGCTTATCCTGCAACCAAAAGCTGAATGTGGAAGAAAACTTCTATATAAAGTGAAGGAGTGCAGACAGTAGAGACAAGCAGACAACTGCAGAAAATAATTATTTGTATAAAATAACATCTATGTCTAGAATGATTCTTAATGAAATTACTTTCAAATTAAAGTTTTTCAAGACAATTGAATTTGAAAAAATTCATTGCCAGAAAAAGTTATAAGAATTTTTTTTTTTGAGTCTCTTTTCAACTAGGCTTTCTGAAGTAAAGTTAGGTGATTGGAAAGATGAAACAAAGCCAAGTGACACGATACGTTCTGTCACGACTGTGCCACATTTGCCCATGTGAGAAATAATGCTCCCAAAGGCCTTGCCTTATGTGATCTACTCCAAAGGGGAATGATTGTCTAGTCAGCAGTATTGGTTGCCTGTTGCTTGGTAACAAGCATCCCCAAACTGAAAGCTTAAACAGCATTCATCACCACCCCTTTCCTCTGGTGCAGCTTGGCTGATTTGTGCCTCACACACACTGAGGGTTTCTCAAGATGGGAGTTCCGGTATTTGCGAGGCTGCTATAGTTACAGTAAGTCTCAGCTGGCTCCGGATCTGTGTCCAGTACACGTATGCTTTGGTCTTCCACAGAGCGTTGGACTCAGGACCCAAGCTCCTTGCTGATAACTGGCCAGAGGTTGCCTCAGTCTCATGCCGTGTGCCATGAAGGCCTCTCTCCTGAAGTGTGGGAGAGAAAGCCAAGACACCCGTTTTAACCTACTCTGGGAATGATGCCCCATCACCTTTCCAGTGTTTTATCTGTTAGAATCAAGCCCACTAGGGCCAGCTCACACTCCAGAGGTCAGAGTCTTCCAAGGATATAGATAGCAAGAAGTAGAATCATTGAGAACCATCTGTAGGCTCCTACCACATCAACCTTAACTTTATAACAGACATAATAAACTGCTATTTTTAAGATTTAAAACTTATGTCATTCATATATCCGTCAGAAAATTCCTTTTTTACTCTATATGATCCATATGCCACTGAGAAGTCCAAGTCATCTTGCCAGTGAGCAAACTATACTTCAGTAAAGGACATAATTTAGTTATACGGTCAGGTCTCTGAAGACAGGGACTTATCTGTCATGTTCTCTGTTGTACCCCAGTGTCTACCTTAGGTTTGATGCAAACCAGACACTCAGCAGAAAGCTGGAAATGAACGGCTTCAAGAATACTTACGGTAGATCTACAGCAAGTCTTGTGTTTTGACTACAGTCCTTCACAAAGTGAGCAGCAGAATACAAGCTTTTGTATCAAGAGCAAAAGGAAGACGTTGTTAGAACTTGGGGTTTTCAAATGCAGCCCCAGACTTGAAGTTACCAACTCCATAACAACTCGGGTTGCTAGTGATACGGGGCCAACTGCATGCGGTGGCTACCCTTGGTTGTCAACTTGACTATCAAGAATCAACTGAAACCCAAGCCGCTGCGTACACCTGAGAGGGATTTTCTTACTGCACTGGATGTGGGGAGGTTCACCTTTAATAATCTGTATCTTCTGATCTGAGAAGATCCGCCTTTCCTCTGGGACACACCTGCTGGCAGTTTATATAAATGGCACAGAAGAAGGAAGCTTGCTTGTACTTTTGCTGGCAGGTTCACTCCTTCACTGGCATCAGAGCCTGCTTGTTCAGAACCCCGCTGGCTACTGAAGACCAACTGAGACAGCCAGCCTCCTACGCTCATTCAGCCAGTTCTGTTTCTTTAGAGAACCCTGACTAATACACTCCATTTTCTCATACAGACAGGATGATCTTTTCTCCTTTAAGAGATTTCACTTCCTGTGACTTATCACCCACTCACTGAGATGCTGAAGAAGCAAAATAAAATAAAACGCAGTTGGCCTTTAAAAACATACAAATAAAACACAGGTGTACCATTACAGTATAAAAGCGTAGAAAACCCACAGCGTCTGAGCCCCTCCCCAGTCCTTCTCCGCCTCAGAGCTAGTGAGTTTGCCCGTTTCTTACTAAGCCTTTTACAGACTCTCCCATGAAGGCGTTCTTTTCCTTCCCACATTTGGTAAAAAGAACATACACTTGCTCCTCTTATCTTTAGTAGTATGCTTGGAGGGCTGGGAAGGCTAGAGCACTTACCTAGCAGACTTGAAGCCCAGAGTTCATGCTCTGCTACCACACACACAAATTCTATGTTTGAGAAGCTATATAGACCTGTCTCCGTTTCCATGGTGCCATAATAGTCCATTGTCGGATGCACCGTGATTGTCGGATGCACCGTGATTGTCGGATGCACCATGAGCTACTTGGAGTCCTTATCTAATTGGCATTTGCTTCTACTCCCTCTCAGTTCCTTCACGATACAGTGCTGTGATAGACATGCTCACCTTTGTACATTTGAATAGGTTTGTCTTATTTTTGATACTTTATTATTTTATGTGTGTGCACCATGTGTGTCCCTGATGCCCATGGAGTCCAGAAGAGAACATATGATGTCCTAGAACTGGAGATACAGATGGTTGGGAGCCTCCATGTGGTTGCTGGGAATTAAACTCTGGTCCTCTGGAAGATCAGCCAGGATTCTTGATTGCTGTTCCATCTGTTCAGCTCCTGAGATTATTTATAGACATTCTCAGTCACAAAATTGCTAGACTAAAGTGTGTGTGTGTGTGTGTGTGTGTGTGTGTGTGTGTGTGTGTGTGTGTGTATTTTTCCTTTTCTTCAAGACAGGGGTTCTCTGTGTAGCAGCCCCTGGCTGTCCTGGAGCTTGCTCTGTAGACCGGAATGTCCTCAAACTCAGAGAGATCCTCCTGCCTCTGCCTCTGCCTCTGCTGGGATTAAAGTCTTGCACCACCATCTCTCAGCTAGGTTGTGTATATTTTAAAGCCTCTTTGTGAATGAAATGAAATACAAATGTTTAAATACAAAATAAGCATAGAGTTTAATGGATTTTTCTGAAGCATTCCCAGCTCAAGAAACTTCTGTTGACTGCATCCCAAGCTTTCTTTGTGGTCTGTGGTGATCCTGTCTTCCTCAGCCCCAAAGTCACTACTTACTGCCTTTGCAAATCTCTTCCTTCTATGGATTTTATCCAACCAACATTTCTAAAATGGAGAGTTTTGTTTTGCCAATTTTTAAAAGCTTTTATGTCTTTTGAATCTTGTTGTGACCACAGTTTCCCTACAAACTTTTCCAAACAGCTGGTCTGCTAAAGGTCCCGGAAGCCAGAGTGTTCGAGCTACAGTTTCTGCAGTCTGAATTAGCCTGCTCACTCGTTCCTGGGGTGGTTTAACATGCTTCTCTGCTCACGGTAGCTCCTGCAAACTGGCAGCTAGGTTGAAAGTTTGATGAGGCTCAGGTTTGGTCCCAAGGCATTACCACAATGGTGGTACACCACGAAGCCTCTGATGGCTGGTTGTCAGTCTGTGACTTAAACAGGTGTTGACGCTGACCACCCAGGTCGATTAAGTCACTGTGAGCTATAGACTATTCTAATCTGTTACTTCTTAATCTACTTGCTAAAATAATTCTGTTTAAAAATGCGTCTGTTCCTCTGTTGTTTGTTTAATCAGTGATGCTATTCTGCCAGGAAAGGCAAAGCCTGGTTCTTTCCCGTATTTACAAGCTAACAGTTTTCTTTCAACACTCAAAGCTAACTTGGTTTACTTCTCTTGGACTTACACATATGTGCTCAGCACACGTGTATTTGATCTATTTTATGGGTTTCTAGTTATTTGCAGTTTGGTGTGCTTCATGTTTGGCTCCCAAGAGCCTCTTCTGTTGTCACGTGAATCTGTTTGAGATGACCCGGCATGCTTGCTGGCTTCCTTACTATCTCATATGACCTGGTTTCTTTCTGGATTGCCTTCCACATCTCACAGCACAGGCCTGGACTCAGCCCTTCAACACTCCCTGGTTTCTCATATGGGAAATGGTAGCTCAAAGCCTAAATTCAAAATACAAAATATGTACATATCTATTTTTAAAGATCAAAGAACTCAGCCAGGAGTCGTAGCACACACTTTTAGTCTGGCATTCAGGAGACAGAGACAGGTAAATCTCTATGAGTTCAAGGACAGCCTGGTCTACAGAGAAACCCTGTCTCAAAAAACAAACAAAAAAGATAAAATAACTTGTTAGTTCATTCTGATATTCTGGTTCAAATTAAGGACTGCTGGGCTTTCACAGAAGGCTCAGAACAGCAGTGCCATTATTTGGATCAGTGGCCATCAATTGGATCGATAGGTGTCACACTTTTTCACCTGCATCTGTATTTTCCTTTATATTTCAGAAGTAAGTCCTACTCTGTCTACATTGTTAGTATGTGGACAGTGTATCGGAAACTTGTCCCCTGTCATCCCACACTCTATCTTAATTCTACACACGGTCGTATGTTAAATCTCTCTGCTAGCCTCCCAGTTGCCGACTCGCTATTCTGACTTCGTTTCCTGCAAGCCCACAGGGAGACTCAAGAGGACTCGACTCCCTGATTCTTACACGTTGATAACAGTCACTTTCCTTTGTGCCTGGTAGGTTTTCTCCCTATAAAACTCTCAACTCGTGTTTTCTTAAGACCCTGAAATGTATTGCTACATTTATCCTGGAGTGAAGCTAATATTCCTCCCTGGCCCCGAGGTTCGATTCTCTCTCCCACAGAGTTCCCAGCCATGTGCGTATGTCTTAGCTCATCACTCTAAGTCAGTATGTGTCCTGGAAACATACTCAGTGTTCTTCCTAAATATGGGTATTTCATTTCCTATTTAATTTGATGCCAACGATTGGACATGAGCCTTGTACGTGCTAAGTAAGCACAAGCACCAGGCTGCATCCCCAGTCCCTAAATATGTATGTCTTCATTTTTAAATTTTATGTGTATGAGAATTTTATCTGCATGCTCTATGCACCATGTGCATGCCTGGTCCCTTGGATGCCAGAAGATGGTGCCATACCATAGGACTGAAGCTACAGACAGTTGTGAGCTGCCACATAGGTGTTGGGAATCGAACCTATATCCTCTGAAAGAACAGTCAGTGCTTTTAATCACTGAACCATTTCTCCAGCCCTCTGCCAAATATTTTTTGGTTCAGTAAATGTCCTTAAATATTTGTTAAGAAATACTTTGAACCCAGGCATGAAAATTCACATCTATAATCTCAGCATGCTTGAGGCTGAAGCAGGAATGTTGCAGACTGGACTACATCTTGAATTCCAAGCTGGAGTGTGAGACGCTGGCTCAAAGAAATCAAGCAAGCATGAGAATGAGACAGAAGAGAGGTGGAAAGAGAGGGAGAGAAAGGGGGTACACTGTACTCTTTCAGACATTTTAGTCTTTAGGGACCCCATAGTTATATGTCAGATTTTCTCCTTCCATCAATAGTTGCTACTTTCTTTACATCTTTTAAAGTAGACTTTTGTCCTAGTTAGGGTTTTACTGCTATGAACAGACACCATGACCAAGGCAACTCTTATAAAGGACAACATTTAATTGAGGCTGGCTTACAGGTTCATAAGTTTAGTCCATTATTGTCAAGGTGGGAACATGGCAGTGTCCAGGCAAATGTGGGGCTGGAGGAGCTAAGAGTTCTACATCTTCATCCAAAGGAAGCCAGGAGCAGACTAGCTTCCTGGAAGCTAGGAGGAGGGTCTCCAAGACCACTCCCACAGTGACACCTTTCCTTCAACAAGGTCACAGCTATTCTAACAAGGCCACACCTCCTAATAATGCCACGCCCTGGGCCAAGAATATTCAAATCACCACATTCCACTCCCTGGTCCCCATAGGATTGTTTAAACACATGAGTCTATGGGGCCATAGCCAAAGCATAACGAAAAATACATTTAGTCCAACTTCAAAGGTTCCATAGTCTGTAAGAGTCTCAACAATGTTATAAGTCCAAAATTCAAAGTCTTTTCTGAGATTCATTCAATCACTTAACTGTAATTACTTATAAAGTCAAAATCAAAAAGCAGATCACATACCTTAAACATCACAGGACATACATTACCAGTCCAAAAATGTCATAGTGAGGAAATACAGAAACAAACAAGACCAAAACCCAGCTGGGCAAACTCCAAACTCTGCATTTCAATGTCAGATGTCAAAGCAATCTCCAGATCTCCAGCTCATCTTTGTTGACTGCAACAAACTTCTTTCTCCTGGGCTGGTTCTACTCTCTGTTAGCAGCTTTCCTCAGCAGGTATCCCACAGCTCTGGCATCTCCTGGTGGTCATCCCATGGTACTGGCATCTCCAATACACTGGGGTCTTCTGCTGCAACTAGGCTTCCCCAGTAGCCTCTCATAGGCTCTCTTCATGGTGCCAAGTCTCAACTTCTTTGCATGACCCCTTCAGGCCTGGGCTGTCAACTGTAACTAAGGCTGCATCTTCACCAATGGCCTTCCATGGCCTCTCACAGTGCCCAGCCTCAGCTGCTCTTCATGACCCCTTCATGCCTTCACAACCAGTACCACCTGGGGGACTCTTACACATCACCAAGTACATCTTCTACAGGAGGTACAACCTTGGCTATCTCTGGAACACAGCTTCTTTGTGTCTTGGAAAACACTTCCCAGATTTCAATTCAGTGATGCTGGTCTCTTCTTAATCAGCACTAATTTCTTAGCTCCAGCTTACCAGCATCAATTGTCCCAGTAGTCCCTTCTATTCTGGACTCCAAAGACAGAGCCATGTGGCTGAAGCTATCGAGTTCTGCTGCTTGCAGGAGCTGGAACATGGCCCCCTTGGTCTATTACATTATCACCAGCTTTCTGTTTTCCAACTCCTTCACTGCCTAAGCTTGACTGTCCTGAAACTTGCTCTATAGATTGACCTTGAACTCAGAGATCTGCATGACTCTGTCTCCTGAATGCTGGGATTAAAGGTATGTACCATCACACCTGGAACTTGCTTTGTCCTAAGCTGGCCTTGAACTCAGAGACCTGCTTGCCTTTGTCTCCTGGGTTAAAAGGTGTTTATCACCATGTCTGGGCTCATTGTTACTAGGATAGCTCTTTATGGCCACCCTTCCTCAAGATCCAGATCAAAAGCCTATGTCTTCCAGCCTCAAGACCTGGACAGGTGTGCCCTCCATTTCTGGGTTATAGTTTATAACAGGTGTAGTCAAGTTGACAACCAAGAATAGCCATCATGACCCACCCCTTGTCAACTTGACACAAATCATATCTCATCTGCAAATGAAACATTAACCAGGTAATAAATACGCCTAACATGATATAACTATCCCTCATACAGTCACAAATGCACTGTAAATTTAGAATAGGTCAATGTCCCTTAGGGACATCCTTTTAGAATCTCAACTTAAATACTGATTGATACTCTCTTAATTGATGTTAAAGAAATTGAAAGAAAGCACACATATCTACACAAATGTGTTCTTAACAAAATAAAACAGAAACATTCGTACCACTAATAATCTTCATTTCTACAGCTAGTCATGTGGCCTTAGCTGGTATTTATAACTACCTTCCTCTACTACCCATTCTGTATTTCCTCCACCCTCTGCAAACACCTCAGCAGGTCTTTGTTCTTTTCCTGGAGGAGTGATCCATACCTTCATTCCTAATGGATTTGTGCCCTTTGTCATCCTGTTTGTATTAGGCTGTTAGTTCCCCATTGACTTTAATCACAGGATATGGTCGTATTAAAGATTCCCTAAAGGATCTCCACTCTAGACATAATCCTTCTTACCTCCATTGTGGAGAGGCAATCCAATTTCCCCATGGATATCTGGATCTATCACCCCTCCTAACACTGTTGTTCCTTTCTTAGCCTGTTGGTTTAAGGGCATTAGAAACCCAAAATGACCAGGGGGGAGTCTGAGCTTCCAGTTCAATGAAATGTTTGTTGTGGATCCTGGCAGGAGCACTCTCCACTCCTGGTACCAACTTCTGTCTTAGTTAGGGTTTTACTGCCATGAACAGACACCATGACCGAGGCAACTCTTACAAGAACAACAGTTAATTGGGGCTGGCTTACAGGTTCAGAGGTTCAGTCCATTATCATCAAGGTGGGAACATGGCAGCATCCAGGCAGGCATGGGGTTGAATGAGCTGAGTTCTACATCTTCATCCAAAGGTGGGGGGGGGGGCAGAGACTAGCTTCTTGGCAGCTAGGAGGAGGGTCTCCAAGGCCACCCCTACAGTGACACACCTACTCCAACAAGGCCACACCCCCTAAGAGTGCCACTTCCTGGGCCACACATATTCAAACCACCACAGCTTTAAAACCTAATTATTATTCGTGTGTACGTGTGAGTGTCTGCGTGGGGTTATACCACATGTGGGCAGAGGCAAGAAGAGATGTCCGGCCCCTCAGAGCTGAAGTTACAAGTGTTGTGAGCTTCCTGACATGGGCATTGGGACCTGGGTCCTTTAGAAGAACACCAAGTGTTCTTAAGCTCTAGGTTATCTCTCCAGCCCTCTTTTGACTTGTTAATTTTTTTCTGTCTTTGACTTCACGTGTATTTAAAATGCTGTTTCTATTTGTTCTCGTGTTCCCTTTTAGTTTTATTTCTGAACGAAAAGGTTTCTTAAATTCTTGACTCCTTTCCAAAGGTCTATCTCGTCCTTTGTAAGTTTTAAAATTGTGATTTATACCCTCCTTTCATGTGTGTATAGTTTTCCCAATGCCTTTCGCTTCCTTTCTGAAGCGGTAGGTTACAGTTTTGATCTTGTTTAGGGACTTCACCTTATTTATCTTAACCCCTTATTCTCTTTTTATGAAAAATCTTTTTATACGGCTTGACCTTGGTCCTTCTTTGCTGTTTATTTCTATGTAAAACTTGTTTTCTTGAACTTTTCTCAGAAGACATGCTCTAATTGAAAGGCATAGCTCAGCAGTCAGAAAGGCTGGCCTCACAGAATCCCTGCATCTGAGGTTTCCTGGCTCTGTTCTGCAGCCTGATTTTCTTCTTCCATCTCTGCTGGCGTAATCCAGCTTGGTTTTAGTTCTGTGTCCCTAATGTGGAGCACTGGTCCTTTTGTCTCAAGAGTTCTTAGGGGCCGGGCAGTGGTGGCGCACGCCTTTAATCCCAGCACTTGGGAGGCAGAGGCAGGTGGATTTCTGAGTTCGAAGCCAGTCTGGTCTACAGAGTGAGCTCCAGGACAGCCAGGGCTACACAGAGAAACCCTGTTTCGAAAAAAAAAAACCAAAAAAAAAAAAAAAGAGTTCTTAGGGACTAGACCACTTCACCACTCCATCATCACAGTGGGCTTTGTATTCTCACCAGATTAGGAGCTGTTATCATGTTGATTCCTGTGTTTCCCAGTGACTGTCTTGGCTACTTGGGGCCTTTCCTGCTCCTAGGTCCATTAGACTCATCCTGTTCCACTTTGCTTCTTCCTGCACAGGCATTGACACCATGCAGGTCTGTGACTCCACCCTTCTGCTAATGTTTTCAAGTTTATGCTAATATTCATGAATATATATATATGATTTATTTTATTTATTTGTGTGCATCTTTGTGTATATGTACATATGCATGGGTACTCATGGAGGTCAGAATGCATCCTATCCCCTAGAACTAGAGTTCCAGGTGACTGTGATCCTTCTAACCCCATATGAATATTGGGAACTGAATGCTGGTCCTCTGCAAGAGAAGCAGGTGCTCTTAACTACTAAACCATCTCTCTAACCCTATGAACTATATTTTTATGATAAATATTATCAAGTATGTTTAGCTTTCTTATCTAATTACTCTTTTTGTGAAGGGTGCTAAGTAAATGTCAAACTCTGCTTCCTCCTCTGCTGTCTTTCCAGAACCTTCTTTGACTTTAAAAAGTTGATAGATGTCTCTAAATCTCTTGAAGGATAGTATGTGTCTTATTCACTGTGCCATTGGTGTGAAGACACATTATGACCAAGGTGACTTATTAAAGAAAGCATTTAACTGGGGGCTGGCTTACAGCGGGTTAGCCCATTATCGTCATGGCAAAGAACATGGCAGCCATGGTGGTGGAGGAATAGCTGAGAGCTTACATCTGACCCACAAGCAGGAAGCAGGTGGGGTGTGTGTGTCCTGTTGTGGGCTTTGAAACCTCATAGCACACCCTCAGAGACACACCTCTTCTAACTAGGCCACACCTCCTAATCCTTCCTAAACAGTTCACCAACTGGGAACCAAATATTCAAATATATGAATCTTATGGGGGCCTTCTCAATTTAAACAATATGTTATGTGTGTGCATTTTACTTAAATTAATAAAGACTCCCTCTTTCTAAGCAGTGAATGGAAACCTCTGCGCATTCCTGGAAGAATTTGTATAAGGTATGCATTGTCCTTCTGAACCGAAGACTGGGAGCAGGCATCAGGAGCTTGGTAACTGAGGGTAGTGGGGTCCTGAGGCGGCCCTGCCTCAGTGCGGCTGAACAGGGGAGCAGGCTGGCTTTTGGAGGCACAGACAGAAGACAGCATATGAATCCTTCCACAAGCTATATTTGAAGCAGAAGCTGCAGACTGCTGTAGGCCGAGCTTGAATCCAAGTATGTTGGAGATGTTTATTTGCATATTCCTCAAACCACAGGTCACATGTGTTTCTTCAGATTCCTTAAGAAATCAAATCATGTGGGAAGGACAGTTGTTTTGATTTATTCCTCCATTTCAATAGACTTCTCATTAACAGTAAGGGGCCTTTGACATTTTAGACTTTCTGTTTAATTTATACGTATGTCATACGAGTAACTCTAAGGCCTCTGAAATTAGCAATTGACACAGAATCTTGTCACCCAGCACAGACATTTAAGGTAAAAAAACAAAACACTGTATTTGACTTATTCTTCCAAACTGGGGTGTGAATCCAGTCTAGTCAGTGACTAATTGCATATTTTAGAATATTAGAATCAACACGCCTTGGATGTTTGTGTAAACGGCTGTTGTTGTGAACTTCATGCCTGGTATCAGCTCAGCGTGAGGCCTGATCCTGTTAGGTGAGAGTCCCCATACAGCACGACCTACATCGTACCCATCCCGGGGAGCCTGAAGATAAACCTCAGGGGAAATTTGTCTTGATGAGTTTTGGACCAACGCCAATGCTGCAACTAGACTAAAATCGTGTCAGTTTCTCCTAAGCTCCAAGACCCTTCTGCACACCCGCCGCCGCTGCACACCCGCTGCTCCAACCCACTGCTGCACAACTGCTGCTGCAACCCACTGCTGCTGCTGCACACCCGCCGCTGCACACCCGCCGCTCTCAATTTTCTTTTCTGTTTAAGTTCTTTGTTTGTTTCTTTCTTCCTTTCTTCCTTTCTTCTGTCCTTCCTTCCTTCCTTCCTTCCTTCCTTCCTTCCTTCCTTCCTTCCTTCCTTCCTTCCTTCCTTCCTTCCTTCTCTTTCTTTCTTTCTTTCTTTCTTTCTTTCTTTCTTTCTTTCTTTCTTTCTTTCTTCCTTTCTTCCTTTCTTTCTTTTTTTGTGGTGGGTGTGGGGGTGCTTTTTTGAGACAGGGTTTCGCTGTATAGTGTTAGCTGTCATGGAACTCACACTGTAGACCAAGTCGGCCTTGTACTCATAGAGATCCGCCTGTCTCTACTTCTTGAGTGCTGGGATTAAAGGCATGAGCCACCACCACCCAGCCTTAAGTTTTTTCTTAATGAAAATACTGTATTTTACGGAGATCCATTAAAGAACAATAGAAGTAATTATTTCTAGAGTTCAATAACTTAATTAAATCCATTCCACTGTAAATTTATTGACTTTTATAGAATACTAGCCCATAGACCATCTCTATCAGTAATAGTCCCCAAAGACCTCCTAAGAATATATGCTCTGTCCTGTTTCCTCCAAGTCTACCATGTGGTTTCCAGTCATTCATTAGAAACCCATAAAGCTATCCAAGCTTCCACCATCAGACAGCTACATAAGGTACAACCTACAGGATGGTGGGGCCTTTCCATGTAGTTATCAGAGTAAAGACCGCTAGAAATGTAGTATGTGCTTACTATACACAAGGTACCATGGTAAATCATATACAATACTGTAGGGCCTGCTTTCAGAGTAACTAACTCCTGCTAAATGCAAATCTTACAACAGGCATTTGTGAAGTATGAAATGCCAAAATTGTGTATTTAAGTTCTTCACATGAAGACACTGTTAATTGCTAAAATGTATTTTGCTTAAGAGACCTATCCATTCCTCCCTTGAATTAGTTACACTGTAGCTGGAGAGGGTTTGGTGTTTCCTCTTTCCTGCATTTACACAGATATGAATGATATGGAGGGGTGGGAGAAACTTTAACAGGCTATAGAGGAACTGGGGTCTAGCAAAGCAGATGAACTAGGTTGGAGAGAGGGTGACGTCAGCGCTATCAGGAGACTTGGTTGTTTACTCTTTGCAGCAAGAAAGGAATGCTATGTTTTGTTTTGCTTGTTTTTTTTTTTTTTTTCAAGATGAGCAAGTGTATAGTATACAGAAGACCAGACTCAGGGAGAAGAAGGAAGACTGGACAAGAACATAGTCACGTTCTGTGAAAAGGTGACACTTATGGACTGTGCCATCAGGAATGGTGTATCAGGTTGTCCGATGTGAAAACTGAAGGACAGAGCCCTTGGACTTTGAAAGAAATACTTTTAGAACACTCAAAGACCTTCTACTTTATTCTTAAGTTATAAATACGTGCTTTGGAGTTATAAATGCGTGCTTTGGAGTTATAAATGCATCAAGTATCAGCGGCAAACAACATCAATGCTGTAGGGCTAAAGTGTTCCGAGGGAGTTGTTAGGGAGATTGGAGCTGGTTAGCATGTCTACATTTCCTAAAGCCAGTGTATCCTTCCGCAGACATTCCTTCCTTCGTCTGTCAGAGTGGTCTTCTAAACAAACAATCTAAGATCTCACACGGTGACACCCAAGCACGCAGCGGATGAGAAGAAGGCCTGGGGTTTTGTCCGCTTACTGAACCCTTTTTATACTTTAGAGAAGCACCGTCTTTCCAACGCTGATGTTGACTCTAACCTCCTAATTCTTAGGTTTGGATGAGTAGGGCATTGGAGGAATACAAACAATTGCCATTAATAAACACACAGGATGCATTGCTCTTAGCAACATGATGTTAATGTATGAGGTACAAGACTGGGTGGAAACTTCTGGGTTCTGCTGTGGTTTGTGCTACTGTCCAGGGAGTAGCTTTTGGTTTTTTTGTCCTGTTTTGGTTTGGTTTTCATTTTCGTTTTCGTTTTCGTTTTCTTTTCTTTCTTTCTTTCTTTTTTTTTTTTTTTTTTTTTTTTTTGAATAGGTAAACAGATAAACAAGACTGGACCAAGACATCTGTCTTCTTAGGCTGATAAGGTCTTGCTTCAAACTCAAATTCTTGAAATATATATTTATTGCTTACTTAAAATTAGCTTGGTAAGTACAGGGACTGAGGATAGGATGATCTCTCAATCACCTGCTTTCAAAGAAGCATCAGTGTGTACTTAACTGCAGAGGCTTCATCTGCCTGAGCAGAGACTCAGCTAAAACAAAAAACAGTGAGAAAAGTTAGTCTGTAACTGTGAGCTCTTTAACTTCGATGATTTGCAGTGACCATGGGGAGCAGTCACTAGGCTGGTGTTCCAGGAGGGGACAGATGGTGTTTCTGTAACCACATCATGGAGTCCAGTGAGAGAAGGCCGTGCTTATAAAAATGACTAGAAGACTTAAAGAGGATAATGCTGCTCTACTCTTTCATTATAGTCTTGTTGTCCTTGAAGGCACTTTATCCCCGTTCTATGTAATCTCACCCTCCTCAAGCTGGTAGCCAACTCAAGCTTATGAAAGGAGGAAGCAACCTTGGGAGGGGCTACTTGTATCATGGCAGCCAACAACACAGGAAGTTCAGTGGCTCAAGCCTGCCCACCCATTCAAACTACTCTTTCCAACAGCGCAGACCACAGTGTGTGAAGTTCTGTCATGTAAAATAGCCTATGTTCAGCTGTGCTAGGGTCTCCGGGGAGGCTACCGGAAGTGGCAACTGCACTGTTGGTGATGTGGCTTGGAAGAAATAACGTGGAGATCAGTCCTAAAGTTGTAAATTCAAGTTTCAACATCGTGTAATTTTGAAGAAGCCATTTATCCCCCACATGCTTCATTTACTGACTCAAAATATTAAGTTTTTATCATATGCAAGATGATAGGGAACATTAAGATGTTCGGAGCACTTCTGTCTCCTTCCGGCTCACGGTTTACACAGGAAGATAAAATTCACCTGCAAAACACTAATCTGCAAGGCAGAGCACAGCGAAGTCACAGTTGCTCTTTTATATATATAAACTGTATCCTGAGCAAGACAAATGACTTCCTGCTGCAATAATCAGGAAGGCACTATAGAAGCCAGTTGAGCTCAGGATTAGAGGATGATTAAATTTCATTAAGCAGAGAACCGGAGGAGGGCGGTTCAAACAAGTGCCGGGCAGGAGTGAAGGTGCAGAGCTGGAGACTACGGTGCTATTTTGGTATGCTTAGACAGATGGCTTGTGTGGGTGGGCTGTGAGAGATAAGGCTAGTGGCCTGCCTCATCCCTGTCATGCAGTGGGCACTTTAAGTTTTAGTTTCCACACTGGGGAAAGAGAATACAGAAAATACTTCAAAAGAACTCCAGGATGGACATTGGGAGCCGAGTCACTAGTTTGGAAATTGGAGCTTTGTCACAGTTTTCTGGACTCTCTTGGTATCACTAGGAGGCTACATTGTCCTCACCTGTCTCACGGAGGAAACTTGATTGTCTCTACATGGTCCTAAGAGTTACAAGGACACAGTGAGAAGGGAAGGCCATGGAAAACTGGCTCTGCTCTTCCCCAACTGGGAGCAGCTATGGAGTACAGTTAAACCGAATGGAAGACTCATGGTGGCATCCTAAGGGAAGCCATGGGTAGAAGCCTCCAGCAAGGAGACTAGACATCCTCAGATCCTCAGAGCCTTGTGCTGTGCCTGCACTGCAGCAACGGGCCAGGCAGCAGATCCCTCTGCTCCATGAAGGGAGCTGAACAGAAGGAAGTGCTCCTTTCTGTGCCAGTAGCTTACCCGGAGCCAGATGACGTTGGCATTTAGTCTCCAGGCAGGAAGGGTGTGCCTCCACCACAGCTTCCTGAAGGAATGAGTCTTGCTCTTTTCAACCCATTTCTTCTGCTCTTAGATTCCAGAAAGGATTCTACCAGAACAGCCCCGTGTTTCCTAGACAAGAGTTGGCTTAGCAATCTCTCCCTTGCGGACTCAAGTCAGGCAAGATACCTGCTGAGACATCTCATGTCCTAGAGGCTGTGGCTTCTTTTAGTATTTAAAATCTATGGGTAGGAACAGGCTACTAGGTGGGCAGATTCATTAATGTGACACTGCCCCAAAGCCACAGGATTAGAACCAACCTCTGGGGAGTTTTTCTTGACACTCCTCCTCGGAGTCACGACATCTATCAGCTCAGTGACGAAATGAGCCTGTTACTTCTAGCACAGTGGGTTGTCCCAGAAAATCTGGGTCAAAGCCATGGGATGCAGAGTCTTCAGGACTCCACTCTCTGTCTTGACTATGTGCCCATGCATCTTCTTTCTAAGCAAACACTTGACTCTTCATTTAAGGTAGAGCTCATGGGAGGATGTGGGGGTGGAGACGGGGCTGTGGAGTCTGGAGCTGGGCAGATATACTTTCTAGACTGTCGACTCCTACAACCTCTGCTCGGTAGGCAAGGGGCTTTGGCGATGGTCTTTGGGATGTGGGGGTCTTGAACTCCTCCCTCCATTCCTGAGCAGGTGGGGGGTGGGAGAAAGAGAACATTTGTCTGAGTCCCTTGAAAACATCTGGGTGACAAATGGGACATTAACCTCGGGGAAAATTATTTGCCATATAAGGTCTCCTGCTCTGCCAAACAGTACTAGACACCTTTCTTTAATTCTGGGGGGTGGGGGGGAGGGATACCTGTTATGTCCTTGTGTGCCTGCCACAACATTATTTCAGAATGATTGGTGAGTGCCAATGATGTGTTTCGGCTACCACGAGTGGATGAGTTTCAGGAAAGTACTGTATGTGAGAATCTGTCAATGATCTCTCACAGTAAAGGAACTTAGGTTAGGCCTAGTTTCTGACTGCAAGTGGGCAAGGATGGAATTTAATGCTGAACTCTGATCTTGAACTTGACTGGTATTTGACATCATGGCTGCTGTGCTGGGATCAGGGTTGACTTGAGTGGTAATTGAAGGAGTCATTAGGAAGCCTGGGAAAGTCTCCGACAAACAGGTGATGGTCTCAAGGTTGACATGTTGAGGCATCCAAGAAGACCAGGGCAATAATGAGGTCCCTTGAGAAATAAGAGCACCCATGCTTTCTTGTGACTTCCGCACATGTAGACTAAGGAGTTAGTGATTTGTGTGTATGTGCGTGTGTATGCTACCTAGGAGCATGCCACTACATGTTTGCAGTAGATAGATACATGTGTCTGCTTGTTTATGAGCTATTTTTGTATAGTGATGTATGTCCTGCACACATGCATGCACTAAATATTATTATTCGCTCTCAGTGTCGATTGAGAAATGATTTTAGGAACCACGTTTTTGTTTTGCTCTTGAGACAGGGTCTTACCATGTGGCCCAGGCCAGCCTCAAACGCACGATTCTCCTCTTACAGCTTCCTGTTTGTTTGTGAGTACGGGTAGACCCCACCGTGCTCAGCTAGGAAACATACTTTTGATCATTTGTAGTTCACAAGGCTTTGAGACACAGAGCTGTCCGCCTTTATCTTTGGGGCATGTGTTCCAAATCCCCGGTGGATACTTAAAAAAGAGGGAAGTGCCAAACCCTGCATGAGCACTGAAATACGGCAGTGGTTTGTAACTTTAATTTTTTCAAAACCAATTTTTAATGATGGTTGTTAAATGCTTTATCCTCTCTTGTAGCCCACCACCCACCAGAGGTGATGGAAAAGAAGGGATAGGGGAGAAGTGGACCTGTTAGAAAGGTTCTTTGGAGCAACTCCAGTCTGTGTTGTCTGGAAATCTGCAGTTCAGTCCACAGGTCAGCAGCGACAGCTCAATCCACTCATAAACACTTCATGGATACACCAGCAGTCTAGTTCAGTAGAGTCAGGATAGCAAACACAAATCAGGAGTGGTGCCACTACCTAGTAGAGGTAGCCAGGCCTCAGCCTTGGCTCGAGTCGGCAGGAGGGACCTGGAGGGACACCAGGAGAAGTTCTCGGCTGTGCCTCTCTCAGGGAAGCAAAGATCAGCAAAGACATGAGACCCACAAGCCTTGCACAGCTAGCTGCACGAGCAAGCCAGGCTCTGTCTCCATCACTCCATCGAGCCCTACTTAGACCGTCCAAACATCACGTGTCCTCCACGTGTCTTGCCTCAGCTTGAGTCTTGCCTCAACAAGTGCATCCAATCAGCCTGAGTTCACAGAAGCGGCAAGAAATTGCAGCATGCCACCAGAAGTTTTTTGGTGCATTTCTCTCTATGGAGTCCGGACAAATGCAGCTCAACGGTGCAATGTAAGGCGGACCGATACATGCGTGTTGTCAGCACAGAACCCTTCATCACGTGTCCTTTCACGTGCTTGCTTTAGCAGAACATCCTCTCTCCTGTGTCTGCTTCAGTGAAACGTTCCTTCACGAGTCTGCCTTCGCCATTTCATACCTGTGTGCACTTTAATGAAATGTTCCTTTATGTGTTTGCCCCAGCAAAACACCATCCAACTGACTTTCCAAAGAACCCTTAAGTTTCCATTTCAGTGGTTAGTCATTGTGGGGCAGTGAACCAGGAGAGGTAGCCTGCTCCTCGGATGAGCTAAAGGCTTTGAAGCCCTGGAGACCCTGAAGAGATGGTAGGAACTTTGCCTGCTCCTGGGCACCAGGCCCCTGTCATGGTCCACTGCCCCACAAGTCATATGAGCAAGACAGCTGCTAAATGACTAAGGACCAGGGAGTGTCTGCAACATGAATACGTCAGGTCCAACAATAATTCATATTCTGGAATGGGTAGAGTTGGCAATATCACGCTGCTCAGAACAATCCAGAATGTAGCATTTCTGGAATTTCCCATTTCATATTTTCAGGCTGATTATGAGTAACTGAGACCCTAGAAAGCAAAATGTTGGAAGGGGCAGCTACCATGTGTGCGGCCCATCTCCATAGAAAGGGGCGGCTACTGCATGTGTAAGACTTCTCCATCCTTCTTCAACCTTGAGAGAGTAATTAGGTGGATAAAAATTTAAATCTCTGCTATGCGTCTTTTAAAGATGTATCCAATCTCATTCCAAAAAAGCACAGTTCAGCCGGAACGCAATAGAAAATAAGGTGTTTGAGAACATCTATGCCTGGCTTTACCTTGTGTTGGGCTATTAGATCAGAAAAGATATTTCCTTTAACAACTTTTCTCTTCCCAGACGACCCCTGTTTTGGTTCCTGGCTCACCATGAGTCTCTAGTACTAATGGACTGCTTTCTTTGAAACTGACTATACACGTTGCTCTGTGATTGTCCGTTTTCCGGAAAGATAGGACCTCTAAGGCGGGATTTAGTTACTAAGAGTACGGACGGTTTCTGTCCTGTCCCACCATGGTCACATACAGGACAGATGATCTTCCTGCTTTCCCTAGACAAGGAGGCTTAGAGAAGGTGCTCATGACTGACTGAGTTCAGCGCTATGCAGCCAAGTGGTTGTAACAGGACCTTAGGCAAATCGTTTGCACTTCACAGTAGAGGATTCTACCACAGCCAGAGGAGACGCAGAACAAAGGGCACTGTGTTTTCCAAGTGGCTCACTGATCTGCTCTTCACTCTACCATCTACTCTTCCTGTACCAGTGTTCTGTCCCATTTGCGATGACCTAATCAGGGAGCCTTCGACGGGAAGAAAATCTTCCACATCTGCCTTATATGTTTTACACAAGATAAAATAAAACAAAACTAAACAGTAAAATATATTGCAGGCCCTGGCATTGCCCTGGAGTCTCTGCAGTTGGCAGCCTCGTTGCTAGAGGACAAAGCCTAGAGGTTGGGGGAGGGGAGGCTCAGCTGTCTAGTAGAGAGTTGCGGAGGCCCTTCTCAGAGTGTCGCCATGTCATGCAGTCCTAAATGATTTGAATCCATTTGGGTGCACCTCTTCACTTGAAATTGTCCCCTAAGTGCTTGAAATGAAACAAAGAAAAGAATTGGCTACATGTAGCAGAGAAGAGTTAGTGTTTTTAAAAGCTTGAAAAATGATATCCAGATGCTTAGCACAAAGGAGAAGGCCCCTCCCTCCAGTTTTAAGCTGGCCACAGAGATCCCTAGTCTGGTCCCTCCCATCTGGACAGCTGCCCTGAGCCCTCGGGGAGGCTACCTCGGGAGACCGCCCGGGAGCTCCAACTGGCCCCAAATCCAAAGAAGGCAGGCAACCCATCTGGAATGAATCGTCCAGATCAGCTCTGCACTGCCCAGGCACCCTGACAGCTTCTTGGGTCCTGTGAGGCTTGGATGTGATCCGCCAAGCACTCTCCAGACAGCCCTCCAGACAGCTCTTTGACTCCTTTCAGAATCTGGATTCCAACAGAGGTACAATTAGACCTGCTAGTCACTTCCAAGTTTGACTTTCTCAGGGAAAGGACCAAGGTGTGCTCTGAGAGACGCTTTTCAGCAGCTCTTGGCCCAGAGACAAGTAAAGACGAGGAATGGTTTTGGCAGGAGACCTCTCCCTGGTTCCTCTGCATTCCCACCTCGAGATGCCAACCATCCAGTCAGCCCTGACAACTGACACTTATTTGGAAAGGATAGAGAAAATAATCCCACTCCATGAGCCTCTCAGAAGTGGCAACCTGTCTTTCCACACCCTCTCTACGCAATGCAAGGTCTGCTGGGGAGGAAGGATAGGATAAGATCGGGGGAGGGGGAGGGCGGGAAGGCATTTGAAATTGTCCCTAAATTGAACTGTCAAAAGGATTGAGGTTTATTTTTTTATTCTTCAAAAATCATAAATCCCTGAAAACAATAGATTCTTACAGTTTTTCTTCTAGGACAATGGCCACTTTGATGGTGTGTGAACAGTACTGAACTTCTCCTCTATAAACCCCCCCTTCTTCTACCACCTTCTTTCTACTTTGTGTTCATTTCTTCACTGATAAGGAAAACTGATAGTTTTTCCGAACTCTCTCATCAGGAGAACAGATTCCAAGGTACCTGAGTCCAAGTTGAAGAGAATCTACCGTGTCTCAGATCAGGCCGGTTCTCAAAGGGCCAGAGTGATAGTGGATCACAGAATCACCAGCACCATCATCTCAGAGTTGTTTAGAAGCTTTCAGAATGTTTTGCAAACAAGGATGTTCCCGTCCTGGCCTGTGACCTCTCACAGTGCTCCCCTCCCGGGTCTCCCAGCACCACTGTCCCATAGGCACTGCCCCCTCATCCCATGTTCACCACCTGGCAGCACGTGACAGCCCAGAACTGAGATGTAACTTGAGGTGTGCACAGCAGAGGTGAACGGAGCCGGTCACACTTCTGTATGTTGTCTTGCTCACCCATCTCCCCGTGTCACCACCTCAACAGCTACACAGGAATACCGATGTTTGGAGTAAGGGGCGGTGGAATTGTCTCACCATAGACAAACTGAGCAGAGGAAGCCCTCTGACAAGTCCATGGAAGGAATCTCTGTGTTGCTTTCCCACATCTGTGCCACTCGGACTACTCAAAACGTCCCAGGACCCACTTGTGTGTGTTCTCCGTCTCCTCCAGTCACCAATCAGTTTGTTCTTCACATTTTTGACTTATTCTTGTGTGTGTGATGTGTGTGTGCAGTGTGTGTGTGTGTGCCGTGTGTAAATGAGTGTGGGTGTATATGTGCCAGAGTGCATACATGGAAGGTAGGGAAAGCTTTCTGAGGTTGGTTCTCCCCTTCCACCATAGGACTGAACTCAGATCCTCAGGCCTCAGGGTGGATGTTGTATCTGCTGGGTCATCCTGCTGTTCCAACCAACTGTTAATCCAGAATGAGTTAGCCGTCTCTGTCCTCTTCTGGACCACTGTCTTCCAAACCCAGGGAGCCAGGCAGGGCATGGCTGCCAATAGACCCCGTTTACTCCTTCTCCACACTGAGCAGGATCACCTGAAGACTTGCTCTCTGGAGGAATTCTTTGTGCCAGATCTGGCACAAAGAAAGGAAGAAATGTGGTGAGGGTGTAATGGGGCTGGGGACCGCCCCACTGCAGAAGTCATTTCTGGAAGGGACAGGCAGGTGGGCAGCTTAAGGCCAGTGTCATCTTAGATTTCATGCCGGCTTGAGTCTGAGCTTTCCAGTTTGGTTGGCAAAGCGTAGCCTAGGAGAATGAAGAGGCAGTGAGAAGTGCAGAGTCCTCTCGGGAGATGACAGCATGTAGAACTCAGTTAGAGGCTCAGAGTCCTCTGGGGAGATGATAGCATGTAGAACTTTACTTGCCAGAAGCAGGGCATAGTTATCAGGTTTGAATATAGGTGAATGTTCCAACCTAGGAATGAGACTAAGAGAAAAGTTCACGAGCACCAGCACCACACCCCAGCCAACCCCCACCACTATCCAACACCCCCTCCCCAGATGATTATTTAGAGTAGAATTCTAGCTTCAAGAGAGGTGGGGCAATAAAGAGAAGTTTCAGGCACCAAAGCCAAAGCATGTGGAAGCTGTAGAAAGTTATAGCTCAGATCAGTAGCCAGCGCAAGAGCCCTCAGATCTCTAACAAGGATAGCAGGGCAGTAAAATAGATGCAAGGCTCTTAGAAGCAGACACCAACTACTGCAACTGTCGGATTGTCTGTCCTGCTGGATAGTGGATGATGAATCAGAGTCAACTATTTATGTGCTGAGCCCCCAGAGCCCATGTTGGACTAGGGAGAGCAGAGCAAGAGGAGCCAGTATATGAGACCGGTCATCTCGGTCATAAAGGACAATATATTTATGATTAAAATAGCACCGTGCTATTTTAATTCTGGTCTTCTGCCAGCCTGAAGTGGTAGAGGAAATACCAAAACAAGAGTCCAGAAATCTTTGGGCTACTCTGGCTGAAGCCAGTCACCAGGTTGGGACTCCTGGACAATGTCTTTTTATCAACTGTTGGAGGTTTGCTTTGCTTGTTTGTAAAAATTAGGAAGTTGAGCTAAACTAAAGGTTTTCAAAGCATCCTCCTCAGACTGGCAGTACCAGTGTCATCTGGTGGCTTATGGGAAATATAAGTCCTTAGGCCTTACTTTAGTTCTATCAGATCAGAAACACTGGGAGTGACCCAGGGAAACCTGTGTTTTAATGAGTCTCCAGGTGGTTCTGAGCACAGCAAAGTCTGAGATTCGATGTCCTAAATAATTCTACATCTGCATGCCCAGATGCCTCTGCATCTGCTAGAAGAGAGGAAAGGCCCTCAACCCTCCCCTGAGCACACAGACACCCCCAGAGCCTGCACACAGCCTTTCTCCCCAGTCTGTTGCTAAGCCAAGGCTGCCTCTGCAAGGGATGGATTGATGCTGCCGCCAGCCAGTTAGAGAGGATACACTGCATTGTCTCCTTTACCTCCTGCCCAGTTAGCCAGAGGTAAGTTAGGAAGATTTACTCTTCTCCACAAGCAAGGTCACAACCTGAGGTTGTCATAGAAGCCAGTTTCCACCCTGGCTGCTCCCCCGGAGTAGCGGATTGGTTAGTAGGCAGATGGCTCTGCCTGGCAGCAGGGATCTGATAGGCAAGGCATGCAGGGAGAACCAAAGGGGAAGAACAGCTCTGCTAAGCCTGTTGCCTTCTGCTTACAAAAATTTATAGGTCTATTTATAACCTGTCTTGCTCTACAAAGGATTTCAGGCGGCTGCCTTCCTTGTTGGAAAATCCTTAATGCCAATACTTGGCGTCTGACACCAAGGACTTCCTGGTCCAGAGCAGAGGGCCAAGCCTTTGTTCATGTGGCCTCAACAGAGCACATAATGGGTGCCCTAGGTGTGGAGGGTAGATCTCCATCTTCCTGCCCCTCCTTCCTGGCTGCCTGTCTTCACAGAGGATATAGTCAGCGTCTTGTCTGTCCGTGTTTTCAATGGTACAGCCCAATAATTCCTGGTTTGCGTCTTTTCCATTTGGTTAAATGAGTAAGATCCATTAGGAAAACGTCCCAAAGCCCAGTTTGGGGACTGATTGTCAGAGCTCTGTACATAAAGGGAACTTTCTGCCTTTTCTCAGTCATCTCTTCCTCAGAGGAAAATACCAACTACTCAGTCATGGATTGGACTCACACTTGGAGTCAGTTTGGATTTTGAGGGGTCCTTAAGTCAGTTCTATCTACAACATGCCTAGGAGAGAGGCAGCTTCATAGTAAATGCTCAGTAACTGTTACCTTAAATAAACAAAATATTCACCAGTGGCATGGATGGATTCTAGAGTCTCTTAGGAAGCTATTGACCCAACTAGGTTTGTCCCCCTGCAGGGATGATGTTCACTATGACTCTGAACCCAAATTTTGGTCTTTTTCCTTTTTTCCTTATCTTCTTAGCCTAGAGCTGAGTCCAACAACTAAGTTATTTGGCTTCAGCTCCTTCAGAGTGATAGGTTCTAATTTTTAACAAATCTCCCCCCAGGAGGCTCAGTGAGAGTCTCAGTAATATCCAGAGTTACTAACACATGGAGACAGCCACGTGCTTTGACACTGGCTGAGCGCCTCTCTAAGGGGCTGCCATATCCTGGTCCCCGGAGTCCCTGCTCCTTGGACTTCAGCTATGCTGGGGTTCTGACACATGCTCTGCCCCCACATGGCCTCCCTCTCACCACTCTGTCTGTCGCTGCCCACCCCTGCCCTTGCTGCTTACACATGATGTTCTCTTTTGGAATCTGACTAACCATGACAAAAATTGACAGGAAACAGCCAAGAGCAAAGGATAGATACTATGCTTCTAAAGAAGAAGAGAGGCTTAGCTTACTAAATATCAAGACTTATTAGTGGTGTTTGGGTGGTTTTTCTTTTTGTTGAGCTAGTGGACAAAGACTTAAAGGCAGGTGCTAAACAAATACTCTTTTGTAACCCAGGATCCATTGTTCTGTTTGTGTTTTGGTAGATACAAGAAGGCATATGACTATGAGAAGAATGCATTCAGCAATAGAAATGATAACTTTGTTACTAGTGCAGGGAAAAAGTAGCACACAATAGAACTGTCTTAGTCAGGGTCCTCTAGAGTCACAGAACTTAGGGAATGTCTCTCTGTATTGAGGGAATTTATTATGATGACTTACAGTCTGTAGTCCAACTCCCCAACAATGGGCAGCTGTGAATGGGAAGTCCAAGAATCTAGTAGTTGCTCATTTCCATGAGGCTAGTAGTTTCAGCTGGCCTTCTGTAGAAGTAGGTTCCAACATATGTGCTGGCAAGTAAGTGCAAGCAAGTGAAGAAGAGTGAATCCTCCTTCTTCCAATGTCCTTATGTAGGTCTCCAGCAGAAGGTGTGGTCCACATTAAGGTGTGTACTACCACACCTGGATCTGGGACTTGCTCTGTCCCAGGCTGACCTTGAACTCAGAGATCTCCTTGCCTCAGTCCTCTGGGATTAAGGGCATGCACTACTTTGCCTGGGCCTAAGCTTTTCATGGCCACTGTGCCTCAAGATCTCCATGCCAAGATCCAGGTCAGGAACGTGTGTCTTCCAGACTCAAGATCTGGATCACAGGTGAGGCCTTCTAATTCTGGATTGTAGTTCACTCCAGATATAGTCAAGTTGACAACCAGGAAGAGCCATCACAAGGACAGAGGGAGAATGCAGAACAGACAGGCCACCCCTGTACACATATGTCAGAGGAGACACTAGAGGTGGCTATAGGGGGTGGTGGCTTTAGGGGGTGGTGGCTATAGGGGGTGGTGGCTATAGGGGGTGGTGGCTTTAGGGGGTGGTGGCTTTAGGGGGTGGTGGCGATAGGGGATAGTAGGCTTTCAATGAGTGGTCCTGGAAAGCTAGCTTTCTTATACATAGAAAAAAATTAAATGGATCTCTGCAAAGAAGAAAGAGGATACGAAAGCTAAGTTATATAGATATAGATGTAGAGACAGACATAGAGGTGATAAAACAATTTTTGAACCTACATTTATTTATTTATTCCTTTATTGTCAAGGGCGTGTGGTGTGGCATGCATACAGAGCTGAGAGGACAGTTTGAAGAAGTTACTGGGTTCTCATGTGGTCAGACTGGGACAAGGGCCTTTGCCTGCTAAACCCCCTCACTGCCCATGAGAAACGTTTACTAAGTAGGTGCTATGAAATAAGTTGGACTATACTATCCATTCATAATGAGAGCAGTAGTACCCACAAACCACAAAAAACAAAAGTTTTGAAGGGTAAAATAGTATTATTCTCATACATAAAGCACAGAGGGATTACTCATGGGGTTAAAATGTCAGTGAAATAATTAGGAGGAAAAAGTCTGAGAAACATGAAAAGGTTGAAGGGCTGAGGGCATAGCAGGCCTGAGGCCATTCCTTGCCAGGTGTCTTGCTGTGAAGAGACACCATGACCAGAGCAGCTTATAAAACAAAGCACTTGAATGGCGCTTGCTTACAGTTTCAGTCCACCTCATCCTGAGGTGAGAATATGGTGGCTCACTCAGCACTGGAGCTGAGAGTTAATACCCTGATCTGCAAGCAGAGAGAGACTGGGCCTGGTGTGGGCTTTGGAAACCTCAAGGCCCACCATCTGCCACACAGTTCCTCCAACAAGACCACACCTCTTGATCCTTATAATCCTTTCAAACAGGTCCAGTCCCTGGTGGCTAAGCATTCAAATTTATGAGCCTGTGGGGGCTATCCTTATTCAAAGACCACAGACATTCAAGGGCAAAGGAGACATCACACATTTCAACACTATAGTTACCTCTGAGAGTAGGAAGGGTTAGGGTTGAGACAAGGGAGGTAGCCATGGGCCTCAGTTAGCATTAAAGCATTCTGTCCCTTCAGCTGGGTGGAAGATGAGCCCAAAGGTGTTTATTTCCTTCAGTAATATGCATGGTAAGTGTATACTCATGTTCAGATATAATCCATTTCATAGAGTTTTTTTTTTTTTTTAATTGTCAAGGTAGTAACTGGAAAGCTGAGGTAAAAGGAAAAGAGTACTTACTGGAAACCAATGGCTGGGAGGATGGGCTGGGGAGGAGGGGCTGGGAGGGAGGAGGGGCTGGGAGGAGGGGCTGGGAGGGAGGAGGGGCTGGGAGGAGCCATGCCCGCTGCCTCACCTTGGGCCGGGCTCTGCTGCACAGGCTGCATTTTCACACCTGCTGCTCATCTGAACATTAGGGTAATATGTCTGGTTGCCCAGGTTGTTATGGTTAAACAAAGCGGACACAGTCTGTGGAGTGCGGTGTTCCACCAACCAAGGCCCAGCACATTCTCCTCTTCTCTATCCTAGCCATGTAATTCTCTGCATTATGGTTTATGCCTTTACAAGTTCCTGTGTTCCAACCTCTTTGGTGTCCCTAGCTCTAACTCCAACTGACTGAGTCCTACATAAAGACCTGGGCCCATGCCCTTCCACAGGTCCAGCAGCCTGGCTCAGGCCAAGAGCCTCCAGAGTGCTCAGCTCCTAATGTCTCTACAGTCCCTAACAAACTAGATGTCAATAAAAATAGAAGTTAAGTTACTGTCATCAAATACAATTGGGACTACACTGGTCCTACCTTGTCAAGGATCCCCAGAGGATGCCAAAGGCCACAGATAGTACTGAGACCTGTAAACCTTGTTTTTTCCAACATTCAGTGTCTATGGTAACACTTAATCTATCAGTCAGATACAATAAAATAAGTCAGATAAATAACAGCAATACATAGAAATAAAATACCACAATTATACTATAATACAAGTTAAAAAATACTTACTTCTGAAATTCATCCTTTAGCATTTTCAGGTTACAGCTGACAGTTGGTAGCAATTCCAGTGTAGGAATCGAAGTCACAGACAAAGAGAGCTACCATGACTGAAAAAGTCACCTAGAACTGTGATCACTGCTGCAGGCCCCCCTCCCCATCTCAGAAAGTAAAGTAGAATGAAGCACACCTGCCTTCAAATCTGTAGGCTGCAGTGATGCATGCCTATAACCCCAAAACTTGGAACGTGGAGGCAGGTACACCAACAGTTTAAGACCAGCCTGGGCTGTGCAGTACATCCCTGTCTTAAATAATAACATAAATAAATAAATAACAAATAACTAACCTGATTGGACAGACAGGCGCATCCTCGGCTGTCCTAGCTTCCTTTCAGCCATGTGAGTTAGCCCTTGGTCATTTTCTTGCATTATTTCTGTAAGATGGAGCAAGAGCACCATCCCTCTGGAAGCCCCAAGTCAGAGAGCTTGCAACAGTCATGTTACCAGGATGACTGTCTTTCTGAGCACAGTGCCAAGCTCCACAGTGTCCTGTAAGTTTCACTGGTTGCACAGAGCTGCTTGGCTGCCTGTCAGAGAAGGAGGCTTGGATGGGAACAGAGGGTAAAGCGGTGGGATGCAGGACGCCAAAGAAAACTCGCCCTGAGCCGTAACCAGTCCACAGCAGCTCCCTATCCGTGGTGCAGGAACAAGGCAAGGCTTCAGACATAAAATCATTCAACTTCACCTGTCCTTTTTTGGTGTCTAGGTGTCTAGGTGTCAGTAAGGGAAGGGACCTCTGCTGGTGAAGATAGCATGTTTTAGCACCCCTCATTATCTGGCTTCCCTGGACTCTCCTTTGTCTGGTCTGTGTTTCGAGGTCAGAATCTAGTTCACAGCTATTTACAAATCTTAACCTGGCCCTGCAATGCTGGTAGTGCTCTTGGAATTCGAACTTGTGAATGTAATTTCCTAGGGCTGGTGAAAAACTTTACAAATGCACCATGGGGGGGGGTATATAAGTATGCACATATGTATGCATGTGTTCAGAGATCTTTGACTTTCTAAGCCAGGCAAGCACAAATTGCACAGGAATTGAAGTTAGGTGGTATCCTCCAGTTTATGGTCCCTATAATTTCTGACTGTTGCACAGATTGTCTTATTTTCCATAAATATCTTATTTTCCCCACACAGATCTAGGATGTAGGGGGAGGCCATGCACGTTCAGCCTGCTTTGCATAGCAGGACTTGGGATAACACATAGTAAGCACAGGCTCTTACTGGCACCCAGGGGGAGTATGGGAGCTACAAGAGAGTGCAGGCAGGCCCTCCTCTGCCCACCCTCAAGCCTAGTCAGGAGAGCTGCTGCCCAACAGAAGAAGAAGGGCCAGTGTGGGTGGCTCCTCATCAGCACCCCGCCATTTATTATTGCCTGGGGGTGTAATTTGGGTCCTGAAGATGTTTGCACTGGGCAGGAGGCAGATTTGCTTGTCTTTTCGTTTTGTTTGAAGTCTTTTTTTCTCTAACCTGGCACAGAACAGAATTGGTATAACTCTCTAGAATACTTTCCAGATTCGAAGATGTTCAAATTATAGCCCAGAGAGGCTCCTGTCTTTTCTCCAAGTCATTCTGTTCATTGCAGGGCTGCTACTTGTTGCTTCTTTTTTCTTTTTAAGAACTGAAACATTAATTTGTTCTCATTAATTTTTACACTAAGTGGATATTAGCATCTTGCATTTCTGTCATCTAGTTTAGAGATTTTGTTCAAGTTAGTTGATCTCTGTTTTCTAATCTGTAAAATAGGGTAAATACTACTTTCTGGGACCACTGTAAATTAATGTGTATGACACACACACCTCCCCTCCCCAAAATAAGAACAAAACAAACCAAAACAAACACCCACTTGGTCTTTATTTCCTCCTTCCTGCCTTTTAAAGACCATAACAAACCAAAGAAAATTCCTGTTCCACAGGCAGGCTAAGCTCAGATCCACACTGCTAAGCAGTGCAAATGGAAATGTCCTAGTCAGCTGAGGTAAGCCAGGGCATCGCAGGAGGGCGATGTGGGGGCTGGCATGAGGCTGGGAGGGTGTGAGCTGATGGAAAAGAAAAGCCCCCCAAAGGGAAGCTAGAGGGGGAAGCTTAAGAGGTTATTCCCAGCTTAACAGTGCTGAAGGAGAGGCCTGCAGAGACAGAGAGTGATCGTGACTGCAGAGAGCAGCTCTCCGGAACGCAGAACGCAGGGAGTGCCAGTAAGCACAGACCTTGGAGACAGCGGCTTCCCAGCAGCCCAAAGAAACCTGGGAGAGGACAAATGGGATGGGCGGCTGCAGGTGTGCAAGCATGTCACATCAGGAAGCTGTGCTGGAGGCATGTCTGAGGAGACAGTCTGCCGCTCTGCAGGCACATGAAGTAAAGTGCCCCAGAGTTCTTGAAGCTCCATGGGAAGAGCACCAGCCACCAAAGTAGTCCTGGGTTCACTGCCCTCCTGGTTATAACCCCTGTGCCAAAGGTGCTTGCCATACACAGAGGTCCTCTTGACTTGCATTCTCGTTCCCACACAGAACACAGTCAGTTTCATAAAACTTCCAGTGTGGGAGCTGAGGAGATGGCTCTCAGGATAAGACTGTCTGCTGCACAAACATGGCAGCCTGTCCCAGACACCCAGCACCCATAGAGAGCCAGGCGTGACCTGAATACCGTAGCCCCAGCTCCGGTGGGTAGAAACAAGAGGTTCACTAGGACTTGGCAGCCATCCAGCCTAGGCAAAAAGTGGCAAGCTCCAGGTTTAATGAGAGGCCCTGTCTCAAGAGGAAAAGGCAAAGGGTGAGAGCAGGACAGCAGACGTCCTCCTCTAGTCTCCACACGGGGAGCAGGGGGGTGTGTACGCCCACAGACGTGTGCACACTCCACACACGGCACACATGTGCACAATCCACACCCAGCACACATGTGCACACATCTACACACAGCACACACATGTGCACAATCCACACACAGCACACATGTGCACACATCTACACACAGCACACACATGTGCACAATCCACACACAGCACACATGTGCACACATCCACACACAGCACACATGTGCACACATCTACACACAGTACACACATGTGCACAATCCACACACAGCACACATGTACACATCCACACACAGCACACATGTGCACACATCTACACACAGCACACATGTGCACACATCCATACACAGCACACATGTGCACACATCCATACACAGCACACATGTGCACACATCCACACACAGCACACATGTGCACACATCCATACACAGCACACACATGTGCACACATCCACACACAGCACACAGAGGTCACATGGTGAGAGTCCCTGACTCTCACTGGCCCAGAGGCCCCACTGGCCTGGAGAGGCAAACCAGTTTGCATTTGGAGGATGTCTTAGTTA